>JAVXUL010077112.1:12442-24429 GCA_035590515.1 Trichilia minutiflora | reverse complement strand
TTTTAATTAAATAACCATTATTTAATTTATAATAAATAAACACTTTATTTATTTAAATATTTGATATGTAAATATATTTTCTAAATTTTCATATATCAATAAATCATATTTATGATATATTAAATCACCGAAATATTTCTCGAACGTACAGGTACTAGTGCATTATTGTCAAGAAATTTATTCTTTATTTTAAAGAATTTATATCGTCTGATTAATTATCAGATAATATTAGTTTCGTCATATGAAACCTTTATAAACACTGTAGACATCAATTGGCTTGTGTTGACCCTCTTGAGTTTGCCATGAGCTAGATATGAATATGTATACGAATATTTCGCAACACTTTGATACAGCTCTTTGTAATCGAAGTTATCAATGATCATGAGTAACCTTTAGTAAGATATCACAACCCCAAGATACGATGAATAAAGATTTCAAATTAGCCCTCAAAGTCGTACGTGCATGTAGTAAAGTCCCTATGCTGTCAACTTCCGATTGAGTGTGGGTCATGGTATAGTCAAACCCCTAACTCAACCATAGGATGAGGAACTTAAATCATATACAGGATCCACTTATCCAAAAACACATTTTCGAATAAGTGTACTTTAACCAAAGATTTAATCCCCGTATATGATATCCCTGCCTAGGACCTCAAGCTCAGATGTCTAAGCCAGTAGATTCCATCTTGACCATCATTTGTTCTCATACAAAAAGAACACGTTACGATCAAGCTTCTTTCATCAGGCATGGCTAGCCCGATGTAATATACACAAGTGAACAATGTGTCTCAGTGTAGAGAGCAGCCATGATTTCTCAGGTCAAAGGACTAGTGGTACACTAGTACGACTGTGCGACTTATCATTGATAGTGGATATCCACTCATATGACTTATTATAATTGGTCAAGTTCAGTAATACGTTCACAAACGTACTACCCATGTTTATACTCTTGTGACAAGAGACTCGTCATCCAACTATTAGCATCGAATACTAATCATTGACAGTAACAAATATGCTAGTCATACAATGTCATCATCCTTAATGACATTATCTCAACCAAGAACTTATTTGGATATATTCAAATTATAAAGTTTGTTCTCATATCCACAACATATTATAGATAGAGTCTTAATGTATAATACATCACTGGATCTTATTTTGCATTCATAATCAAATTATCAATTAATATCGCAACTGATGGAATATAAAATGATATAATAAATGTCATTTATTCATTGTAAACAAATTTACAATTAATATTCATAGTATATATACAATATGGTGATAGCCCCGAACAATATGACACGATTGGTTCTACGGCATATCTTCAACATTACCTCACATATTTGTATGTGTTTACAAGAATTTCATAGTAAACAATTACTAAAAGATGGAGCTATCTTGTTGAAGATGACGAACGATGCAACAGTTGCACCCACTCACTCTAAAATATGTAGATTAATTTTGACATTAGGCCATTATATTATATTATACGATGTTATGTATTCTGATACGGCTAACAGAAATATTTTGTCTGTACATCTTTTGTGTAAACAAAGATATACATTTACTTTTAATGAATATAAATGTTATATTTATTTTAACTGTAAATTGATTAGCACTGGTCTGAATGTGAATGATTTATATGTTCTCAATACAAATGAGGTTAACATAACTAATACCATTAATAAGAAACAATCTAGAAATGACATTAACTCAAGATTAATTTGGCACATAGATTAGGTCATATAGGAGAGAAAAGAATTATAAAGATGGATAGAGATGAATTTATAAGTCCATTGGGTTCTGAACCCTACCTAATTTGTGAATCCTGCCTTCAAGAAAAAATAACCAAATTATCCTTTATAAGTAAAGGGAAGAGAGCCAATGAAATTCTTGAATTAATATACACAGATGTGTGTGGACTATTTAGAGAAATGGCTAGAGGTGGTTTGTTATACTTCATAACCTTTACTGATGATTGTTCACGGTATAGTTATATGTACTTATTGAAGTACAAATCTGATTCTTTTGAAAAGTTCAGAGAAGTAGAGAAATAAACAGGAAAACATATTAAAACTCTACGATCTGATCGTGAAGGAGAATACTTAAGTATTGAATTTTTAAATTTTTTTAAATTAAATAGTATAATATCTCAACTCCACCTCTTTATACACCACAGTATAATGGTGTATTAGAAAAGAGGAACCGTACCTTACTTGATATGGTATAATCTATGATGAGTTTCATTGACTTACCTATATATCTTTGGAGATATTCTCTATACATTACGATGTACATCTTAAACAGGACTCTAGTTAAAGTAGTTCCTAAAACATCATAGGAGATATAATATGAGAAATTACCAAGCTTCAATCATATGAAGCCTTAGGGATGTCATGCTTATGTTAAAATTGTTAAATCTGATAAGCTAAATGTAAAATCTAAACAAGGTCGATTTATAGGATATCCTAAAGAAAGTTTAAGGTATTACTTCCACTTTCATGTTGATTGAAGTATTTCAATCATTAGCAAGCACAATTCCTTGAGAATCAGTTTATTGAAGAAGATGGTGTAGATAAAAAAATTGAGCTCACAGAAGAGTCTAGAGAGTTTAAGTATGATCAAAGTCAAATAGATGAACCTGTTGATGTATATAAATTTATTCATGTTAATGATCCTATTCCATCTGATCCTTAATCTTCTATATACCAATCTCTTTGTAGATCTACTAGGATCCACAGAGATATTTCTTCTTGTCAGGTAATAATTTTGAATCATTGATGATAAGGGAAGATAAACAGAGGGAAGATCCCAGAACTTATTGAGAGGCGACATTAGATATCAATTCTAGAAAATGGCTTAAAGCTTTAAAATTCAAGATGGGCTCCATATATGTTAATCAAGTGTGGTCACTCCTTGATCTACTGGAAGGAATTGTTCCTATCAGTTGTAAATGGATTTACAAAAAATAGATTGACAAAGATGAAAAAGTTGAGACTTATAAAGCAAGACTGGTGGCGAAAGATTAGACTAAAAAACATGGTATAAACTATGATGATCCCTTTTCACCAGTTTCTATGCTTAAGTCCATTCGGATTTTACTTACTATTGTAGCTTATTATAACTATCAGATATGGCAAATGGATGTAAAGACAGCCTTCCTCAATGATTTTATTGAGGACATTATATATATACAACAAGCCATTGGGTTTGTTTCATCTGATAGTTATAAAATATGTAAGATACATAGATCTATATATGGATTGAAGTAAGCTTCCAGAACCTGCAACATACGATTTAATGATACAATCATATTGTTTGGTTTCATTAAGAATATTGATGAACCATATGTTTATAAGAAGAAAAATAATTATACTATCATATTCTTTATATTGTATGTAGATGACATACTTCTCATCGAAAATGATGTGGACATAATGATTGAGATTAAATTATGGTTATCTAATATGTTCTCCATGAAAGATTTGGGAGAAACAATCTATATTTTAGGTATTCGTCTCTATGGAGATAGAGTAAAACGAATAATAGGTCTTTCCCAAACCCTGTACATAGAAAAGGTACTAAACAAGTTTGGTATAAAAAAATCCAAGAAGGGATTCTTACCTTGTAGTTATGGTATTCATCTTTCTAGAAAGATGGAACCTAAGACTAATGTAGAGCAATAGCGTATGAAAAAAATTCCTTATGTTTCTGCGATAGGTAGTCTTATGTATACCATACGATGTACTAGACTTGATATAACATATGCTATGAGTATTACGAGTAGATATCAAGCAAATCCTGGAGAATAGCATTGGATGACAGTTAAAAGAATCCTTAAGTACTTAAGAAGACTAAAGATTTGACATTAACCTATGAAGGTGGTGAGATAAAAATCGAGGGTTTTACTAATATTGACTTTTAGTCAAATGTGGATAATAGAAAATCTATATCCACTTTTATTTTTATCTATAATAGAGGAGTTGTTAGTTAGAAGAGTTTCAAGTAGATTACTACAGTTGACTCCACTATAGAAGTTGAATATATTACAGTTTTAAAGCAGCAAAAAAGGCTATATGAATTCGTAAGTTCGTGAGTGAACTTGGAGTGGTTCCTTTCGTTAATAATCCAATAGCTTTATACTGTGATAATAATAGAGCGATTGTTCAGGCAAAGGAACTGATATCTCACCAGAAGTCTAAACATATTTAGCGTAAATATCACTTGATCAGAGAGTTTATATCAGATAAACAGTTGATCGTGTAGAAAACTTCGTCAGCAGATAATGTGATGGACCCACTTACTAAGCCAGTAATATAATAGCAATTGAATCATCATCTCAAGAAGATGGGTATAGGATACCGTGGTGATTGGCTCTAGTACAAGTAGGAGTTTGTTAGAGATATACCGTAGAATTAATTGTGTCATATGGTTCAGGGTTATTATTTCTTTGTATATAAACTTTGTAATTATTTATAAAAATATTTACATTTAATAAAATTATTGACCTATGCGTTTTTTATGATAAGCAAATTATTTTGTTGATGAACAAATGATTTGTTTGATTAATTTGTTTAATGTGTTTTGTATTTGTTTGATTGATTATCATGCTCTATTTTGTACTTTATTAAGGTTAATTTATGTTTATATATTGAGCATATATTTCACTTGATGTTTTTGGTTGAGAATGGTTGCTCACAGGTGCAAAAGATTGATATCAATTTAAAATCAAGGCAAACGTATCAATACCTTTATCAAGCACCTTTGACAACGTATCGATACCTTTAGAAGAAAGCTCAAATATATCGATACCCTAGCAAATGTATCGATACCTTTGTGACGAACTCTATGTCGTTTGCGTGAAAAGGTATCGATACCTTTGGAAACGTATCGATACCTTTATCAGCACCCCATCAAGCACCTTTGAGGTAGACATCTCTGAAGAAGAAAATTCAACAAAATATATCGATACCTTTACAAACATATCGATACTTTCTTCAAATCAAAGCTGTAATGGCTAGTTTAAGAGCATTTAATGAAGAATAAAAGTTTCATTAGAGAGACGTTGGAAGAACTCTCCAAAGCTGTTTAAAAGCTTCTTTGTCCTTAAGAAGAAGAAGCATGAATCAGAAGACAAAAGAGAAAAGAGATAGAGCAAAATCAAGCATCATCTTTTATAATATTCTCTAGAGAGAAATATTTTTTTGTACTCCTTGTATGCTCTAGTGAGAGAGAAATACTGTCTTAGCATTCTTGCTAGATTTGGGTTACTCTTCACCCGTGCAAAGTAAGATTTAGGTTGCACTTCACCTGTGTAAGAAGTTGTATTTGAGTTACACTTCACCCGTAGAAAGAAGTCGTTTGGGTTACTCTTCACCCGGTGTAAAGGAAGACGTTGTATTTGGCTGCCCTTCACCGTTAAAGAAGGAGTTGTAATCTAGGTTACTCTTGACCCGTGCAAACGAAGAGATAGTAGAGCCTCAACCCGGTGAAAGCTGAGAGAGTGGACGTAGGCCTGGTTGTGCCGAACCACTATAAAATCTAAGTTTGCAATTCTCTCTCTCTCTATCTATCTTTTATTTACTGCTTTGTATATACTTTAAATATTCTATTATTAATTTATCAATATACTTGCAAAGCATTTTTATTGGCTTAATCATTTTCATTCATTTAGTTTTTAAATTTTAATTCATCCAATTCACTCCCCTCTTGGATTTTGCCAACTGGGCCATCAGAAGAGATTAAAGAAGCTCAGTGAACCGTTCCATATGTAGAAAAGAAAAAGAGGTGTATTGAGCAAGGGAAAGAAGGTGAATTCCGAATAGATGATCAGGGCATCTTGAAATACCAAGATAGGATGGTCGTGCCCCCCCGTACAAGCACTTAAGAACTGACTTTTAGAAATAGCTCATACTTCTACCTATACCATACATCCTGGAGAAACAAAGATGTATCATAATCTAAGAGAAGTTTATTGGTGGGAAGGTATAAAAAGAGATATTTCTGAATTTGTAGCCAAGTGTTTGACCTATCAGTAGGTAAAGACAGAACATCAAAAATCAACTGGCACAATTCAGAGTCTGGATATACCTGAATAGAAATGGGACAAAGTGACTATGGATTTTATTATAGGCCTCCCTTGTACTTCTAAAGGGTATAATTCCATATGGGTCATCATTGATAGATTGACGAAGTCAGCTCATTTTCTTCTTGTTAAAATCACCTACACTGCTTTTCAATACACTTGGATTTACTTGGATCACATCATTTCTCTGCATGGAATATCTGTTTCTATCATTTCTGATCTGGGTTCTCAATTTACATCGAAATTTTGGCAATCCTTTCAAGAGGCTTTAGGCATCCAACTCTATTTTAGTATTGCCTTTCATCTTCAGATAGATGGACAATCGAAGAGGACAATTTAGACTCTAGAGGATATGTTACATGCCTGTGTGATCGATTTTGAGGGTAGTTAGGATCAGCATCTGCTATTGATTGAATTTGCTTATAACAATAGTTATCATTCAAGTATTCAGATGGTTCTATTTGAAACCATATATGGTTGAAAGTGTAGATCTCCTATTGAATGGTTTGAATTTAGAGAGCACAAGTTACTGGGACCAGACTTAGGTGCAAAATACAGTGGAGAAAGTTAAAATGATTCGAGAGAGAATGATGACTGCTCAGAGTAGGCAGAAATCATATGCTGATCACCGATGATAAAACCTCGAGTTCAGTGAGCGTGATTACGTATTTTTGAAGGTCTCTCCTTTTAAAGGTGTTATGCGATTTGGTAAGAAGGGCAAGTTGAGCCCGAGGTATATTGGACCCTTCCAAATCCTCTGACGAGTTGGGAGCAGGGCATATAAGTTAGCTCTTCCGCCTAGTATGGATAAGATACATCCAATTTTTTATATATCCATTCTAAGAAAATATCTACATGATGAGTCACATGTATTAGAGCCACGAACAGTGGAGATAGATCAAAATTTATCTTACCAGGAGCAACCAGTAGCTATAGTGGATAGACAAGTGAGAAAGCTTCGATTGAGGTGGATTCTATCAGTGAAAGTTGTTTAGCAGCACCATAAGGGTAGTGAGGTAACTTGGGAGTTAAAGGAGATTATGAGAAAGAAATTTTCTCATTTGTTTGAGACCGAAGGTAAATGTTTCTAATTCTTTTGAATTTTAAATTCAAGGACGAATTTTTTTAGGGGGGAGAATGTAACACCCTGTATTTGAAACAAGGATATTTTGGTCATTTTAGATATAAAGATATTTTTGTCATTTCATAAAATACGTGTTCGAGTGCTCGACATTGTTTTAATAACTCTGCATTATCGATTATTTTGTGATTGGGTTCGAATTGATGAAGACTTGATCGGTTGAAAATTTTTTCTCAAAAATCTCATTTGCGCACTTGAGCTTCCGAGTCAAATTCCCGTTGATGTTGAAGTCCAAATGATAAGCCATTTGTTTCTTCAAAAACAAGACACAATAAGGATTTGATAGAAACAAATTTGAGTCAAATTCAAGATCAGAGGAGAGAGAATCATAGCTTAGAAGTTGGATAATGTGCAAAAGGTAAGAAAAGTCCCATTTACCCTTATTTCATCACTTTTCTTTCTTTTTTTTTTTTAAATATCCCAGGGCAATTCGATCATTTACTCCTTCATTAATGTGTATTTGAGATAAAGAAAGTCAAATGGAGTCATTTTCTTCCTGTTTCCTTTTCTTCCTGTGAGGTCACTAGTTTGATTTTGGTTGTATTTTTTTTATTTCCTCTAAATTTCTCATTTTTCATCTGTTTAAACTCTCGTTTCTTGTTACAAATCTTACGTACTCATCACGGGCTATATTCTAGATACTCCGTTTACTCGATTCGATTGATGATTTAGTCGGGAGAGAGTTTTGAGTACTATTTATAATTTGGGATTTTTTATAATTACTTGCGATCTGGATATTTACAAGGTAAATTGACTTCGTGGTGAGGTTTCCAGTTTTATTACGAGTTTATATCCGTATTTTGATGAATTTTTTGATGTTGAGTTACTATTTTGAATCGCAAAATTTAAATTATTGTCGTTAGATTCTAATTGACATCGTGAATAACATTTAGCTAGTCGAATAATTATTTGACCCCTAGAATATAAGAAATTAGACTTCAGGAGGAGAAAGTTATTAAAAATTAGAATGTAAATTACATCCCTTGTTATACTTTGATTTTCTGGAGTTGATGTTATAATTGTATTGTAGATACGTCGAGGAAGCGGCCATCCAGTCCTCGTTAACCTGATCTCTGTTTAGTTTCTTTTGCTTTTGCTTTTGCTTTTGTACAGTGAGTGGATATGACTTAAACTTATTATTTTAAATGATTATGGTTTTATTATATTTTTCTTGTGATATGTTTATATATATGTTTGCAAACTTAAATTTCCTAAGAACCGAAAGTGCTGATAGATACAATGTGTAGTGGCTAGGAGTTGGCCCTTGTTTGTGATTCTATTATAGATATCGGATCTTATATATCGAATATATATTCTAGTATGAGCAATTACATGTTAATTGATCTGTTTGATTTAGTTTTTGGATATTCGTATTATGAAATTTTTATGACTAATTTAAAAGTCATTATATCTATTTCTGATCTCCTCTGCTTTTGTTTCTCTTTTTTTTTAACATCTGAATTTAGCTTGTATTTCGTATTTTCTTACCCTAGCCGAGAGCCATAAGGGGGGAGAATACATATGCTCTAAAAATATATTCTGTTATCTGCTCTATGAAGGTACCAGTACATGTGAGAAGTAAGGGGCAAAGGGCGATCTGTTCTCTAACCCATTTCTGTAGACATTTTTGCATGCTTCTCTTTATATTAAACTCTCTGGAAATATAATTTTACAAGTTTATAAGCATCCTGTGGATACCTTGATATTATAGTTTCATCTGTAAATGATTTAGCTTTAAACTTATGTTTTTATGATTATATATATCTTTATGCAGTTTTACACTGTTTCAATATCTACTCATTGAGTTTTCCCCAAACTCACCTCACCACAATTCCTAGTGTGTGCAGGACTTTCGCGAAGAGTATTGAAGATCCAGATTCTCCTCACAGCCACCTAGGGATTGGTCTATCATTTTGTGTATAGGAGCTCAACGCTCGATGGTGTATATTTGGACGTATATGTTATTTGTAGGTCATTTGTATATTCTTGTATATGTATGAATATACATTTGTATTCTTTTGATATATGAATAATATAGTAATGGTGGGCACAGAGCCCTTAGTTTACGACCTTGTTTTGTATAAATATTATTTGTATTATAGGTTGTTGGTCAAATTAGTCTGAGGTTTTTGGGGGTGGGATATCCATACCTTCATGCCATCACGATCCCGACTACCAGGGTGTGACAAGGTGCTTCTGAATACAATATCTCTCGTGTAGAACCTATAAACCATCTAACATCTTTTGTAGGATCATCTAGCCAAGTTTTATTGATAGGTGTAGTGACAAACTATCTATATTGTCACACCTGGTCTAATACTTGTCAACGATATTGTCCGTTTTGGCCTAACCCTTAGGGCCTCACAGTTTTGTTCTTAGAATGGGTTATCATGAGAACTTTCCAAGAGGTCACCCATCTTAATACTACTCTCGTCCAAGCACGCTTAACTATGTAATTCTTGAAAATAAACTATCACTCATCCCAAAAGCCCTCATTGATAACTTGGTTTCAACTCTACATATCTAACCAAGTAAGTTTCTCTCCCATTCTGATTTGGGATTCAATTTATTCCTGTCCTCTGCCAGAAGCTGCTCCTTGCTCAGGCTTTCTCGCACCGGTGCCACTTCCCGCCCTCATCGAATTAGGATGTTATAAGTCCACCAGATTTCATCTAGTTCATCCCTGAACTACCACAATCGTACTAGAGAAGAGTTGGCTCTGATACCATATTATCGCATCTGGTCCAATACTTGTTAATGATATTGTCCGCTTTAGTACAACCCTTGGGGTCTCACGATTTTATTCTTGGAATGGTTTATCACAAGGACTTTCTCTTAAATGATTTATCATGAGGACTTTCTAAGAGATCACCCATCTTGGTATTACTCTCTTCCAAGCATGCTTAACTGCTTAGTTCTTGGGAATAAATCACCACCCATCCCAAAATGTCTCATTAATAACTTGATTCTAACTCTACATATATAGTCCAATAACTTTCTCTCCCATTCTGATATAGAATTCTATTCATTTATGCCCCCTGCCATCCTAGAAGCTTACCAGAAGTCGCTCTTTCCTCATACTCCCTCATCCTGGGGCCACTTTCCGCCCTCATCTGATCAGGATGTTACATACACCCTCTAGAATTTGAGGTGAAGTCTGACAAAGAATCTCGGTAATTACAAACCTATAGTGTAGCTAATACTTAGTGGTCTGATCTGAATCACATTGTGTATAATTCAAGTGACCAAGTTGAGTCTATAGTACTTCATGATACACTACATCCGCCACAAATCCTTAATAGACATCTCTACATATTTACCCAATCGTTTATTCAGATTGTATACAATAATCAAGTAAAGAACAGATTGTATACAATAATCAAGTAAAGAATTCTCTCATTCAATCCCACTACAAGTTTCGTCAAGTTATTATCTCATTCGATTTGAAGATAAATATGGTTAATGATTATGTGTGTTAAAAAAGTAGTAGAAGTAAGTATATGTTTTTAGTCTTATATGTCAATGACATATTACTTGCTAATTATAAATTTTTTATAAGAGTGGGTATTTATTGTTTGTATCAGTTTGAAATAAAATTTCAAATCAATTTAAATATTACAGTTTGAATTTTAAGCATTTTAATTTATTCCAATAGTATATCACAAATCGCAATCAATTTAAACTATATTATGCAATTTGGATTAGTTTATATTCATAGTTTGGATCTTGAGTTTAAATTAAAATAATTCAATAATTTAGTTAGGCTTAAAAGATAAAATTTTAAATCTTAATTTGTTTTTCAGATCAATTTTAAAATGATAAACCTATTATTTTGTCATACAATATTAACAAAGTAATTAATATATTATTTTGTCATATAATATCAATATTATCATACAATAATGACAAGTTTATCCAATATCTATTTAAGCAGTTTGGTTTGGTGATTTGCGTTTTGAAATTAATTAAATCTATAATTCAAACCAATAATGATAATTTGTAAAATATCAATTCAGAAATTGATCCAAATTTTTCAAATCAATTCAAACAAATCCAATTCAGCGATTTTGATTAGTTTGAATTTATCCACCTTTAACTTTTTGTATGAAACCAAAAATTTTTTAGTTAAGAATTTTGAGATCAAAGATTTTGGTAATGGCTCTTTTATATTAGACATACAGATACATTGGAATCGCTCTCAATATATACTTAGATTATCAAAAAAAATGTTATATTCAAAACATTTTTAAAAAAGTTATATTCAAAACATTTTAAAAAGATTTGGCATGCAAAATTGCAAATTTAGTAACACTCTTATTGTTAAAAAAAAGCAAGCTCAGTTTTAATCAATATCCTAAAAATGAGTTTGAGAAAAAGAAGATGCAAAAGATTTCTTATGCATCTATAATAAGAAGTCTAATATATACTCAAATATGTATGTGTTTGGATATTACGTATATAGTTAAAATACTAGGTAGATACTTTAATAATCCTAGAATTGATCATTGAATAGCAGTCAAACGAGTTATAGGATACTTATAACAAACAAAAGACTACATGCTCACATATAAAAAATAGATTAGTTAGAAATTGTTTGATATTAAGATTTAGATCATATTAGATGCCAAGACAATAAAAAAAATCCACATTATATTATATCTACTTACTAGTTAAAGAAGTTATTTCCTAAAAAACTGCTAAGCAAACACTCATAGCTTCTTTCACAATGAAGATAAAATATATAGCGTGTTATGAGGCA
>JAVXUL010077112.1:0-12432 GCA_035590515.1 Trichilia minutiflora | reverse complement strand
TCTAAACGTGAAATCTAGTTATGAAATTTTGTCATAAGGCTACGAATTATAGATAGTATTGAAAGACCATTAAAGATATTATGTGATAATAGATCAATAATATTATATTCTAACAATAATAAGAGCTCAACTGTAATATTTCGGTCTGATGAGGGTGGAAAGTGACATCAGGACAAGGGTGCCTGAGCAAGGAGCGACTTCTGACAGGCTTATAGGGTGGTAGGGATGAACCGAATCCCACATCGAAATGGGAGAGAAATTTATTGGGCTATATATATATAGTTGAAAACAAGACCTTTTGGGATGGATGGTGGTTTAACTACAGGAACTAAGTAGTTAAGCGTGCTTGGACGAGAGCAGTACCAAGAAGGGTGACCTCTTGGAAAGTTCTCAGAATAACCCATTATCAATAACAAAATCGTGAGGCCCCAAGGGTTAGGCTAAAGCGAACAATATTATTGACAGACTTCGACCAGGTGTTACAATTGGTATTAGAGCCAACTCTTCTTCAGTACAATGGTGGTAGTTCGGGGATGAGCTAGGCAAAAGCTGATGGGCCTGTAACATCTTGGTACAATGAGGGCGGGAAGTGGCGCCTGGACGAGGGTGTCTGAGTAAGAAGTAACTTTTGATAGGCTTCTAGGATGGCAGGGATGAACCGAATCTCACATCGGAATGTGAGAGAAAGTTACTGGGCTATATATAGAGAGTTAGAATCAAATTGTTAATAAGGTCTTTGGGGATGGGTGATGGTTTAACTCCAAGAATTACGCAGTTAAGCATGCTTGGACGAGAGTAGTACCAAGATGGGTGACCTTTTGAGAAGTTCTGAGGATAACCTATTACCAAGAACAAAATTGTGAGGCCCCAAGGGTTGGGCCAAAGTGGACAATATTGTTGACAAACTTGGAGCAGGTGTTATAATTGGTATCAGAGTCAACTCTCCTCTAGTACGATGGTGGTGGTTCAGGGATGAACCAGGCAAAAATTGATGGGCCTGTAATATCTCGATCCGATGAGGACGGAAAGTGGCGCTAGGGTGAGGGTGCCTGAGCAAGAGTGGCTTCTAGCAAGCTTCTAGGACGACAAGGATGAACCAAATCCCACATCAGAATAGGAGAGAAAGTTGATGGGCTATATATGTAAAATTAGAACCAATTTATTAACAAGCCTTTTGGGGATGAGTGGTGGTTTAGTTCCAAGAATTACGCAGTTAAGCATACTTGGACGAGAGCAATACCAAGATAGGTGACTTCTTGAGAAGTTCTCAGGATAACCACCCATTACCAAGAATAAAATCATGAGGACCCAAGGGTTAGACCAAAGCGGACAATATTATTGAAAGACTTGGATCAGATGTTACATCAACGAAGTTAAAGTATATAGAAAGCAAGTTCTTAGTTGTTAAAGAAATAATTTAAAGTGGTCAAGTATCTATAGAGTATATTGAAATAAACTCTATTATTATAGATCTGTTTACCAAAGGATTACTACCCAAGGTCTTTATTGAGCACACTGCTCATATGAGTCTTGTACCTCTAGAGGATATATGATTTTAATAGGAATTTGTATTTTGAATGCTATTTAGTTATAGGCATATTTTATGAATTATTTTCATTATTATTTACTGCAGTAATAAAATTTCAGTTTATTTACACTCTAAATTTTATTTAAAGTAAATCTCATCAAGTGGATCAAGGGCGGAGCCACCTTAATGGTGAGGGGGGCTTTGGCGCCCCACACTCCAGCCCCCCTCCCCTCCCCCTCAACAAACCTCCCAATCCAAGTTTTGAAAAAATAAAAAAAATCTACATATATAATATAATTATTAATAATATATAAATAAATACTAATATTATAAAAACTAACATCAAATTATAAACATATAATAAAATAATAGTAATTAAAATATTTTATTATTTATGTCCACATCAAATTCATAAAAAAAATTATTTTTAGTATTTTAATTGGTTTAAATAAATAAATTAATTAAATGATAAAAAATAAATAATAATTTTAAATTTTAAATTTATTTGGCTAAGTAAAAAATGAGTTTCTAATGTACTTATTTTCTTCTTTCCCTTTCTTTCTTTTCCAACCGTCCGAACCTATGCTCCTTATTAAAATTAAAAAATTGTATCAAGTTTTGAAAATCAACTCTTACATTTTGAAGAAAATAAAATCAAAAATCAAGTCATAAGGGGAAGATTTATCGAAGTAAGGAAAATTTTTGATTAAAAATTAAGAGAACTTTGAAAAATATAAAAAAAAGTTAAGGTAAATTTCCTTTAAATAATTTTAATTTGGATATCTATGATTTTATGATTTTAAGATAGGTTTTTTATTTTTACTCTTTTTGAAATAATAATTTTTTTTATATGTCTTTGATAATTGATGTATTTGATAATTGATGTACTGGTAAACCTGGGTGACAGCTCTCAAAAAATCTGGGTGATAGCCTAATTAAATATGTATTATTAAATTTATTATATATTTGATTTTTTTAAATTAATTGTCTGGATAAAAAAAAAACTCTTGTTCATTTAATTGATAGCATTTCCGTACCAATAAAAAGTTTAATATATATTTTAGTTGCGAAATTTTTTTTTGTAAAATCAATTATTGATGATTTAAAAGAGTAATGCATTAGTTTTTGATATATTAGAATGTATTTTTACTTCTTATTAATAATGAATGTTTATTTTTAATTATGATAATATAATTTAATAATTTTATTTTTTTAATGATAATTTATTAATTTTTATAATACTTATTTTCAACTTGAAACTCCCCCCATACCAAACCCTCCCCTCTTCGATATAGATTTTTGATTCTGTCCCTATCCTCAACTAAGATGATGAGGGGGACTTGATTTTAGAAAATTAATATTAAGGCTTTATCGGCTTTATCTACATCCATTTATTTAAGATTAGAAAATTAATATTAAGATTTTATCAGTTTTATCTACATCCATTTATTTAAGGTGTTCAAAAATATTCAAAAATGCTAGTGAATGATCTTATGATTTATTCATCTATCTATCTATATATATTCAATGTGATTTAGTCTGTATAAAAAAAATATATATTTTTTAGCTTTAATGCGGATTATGAAATTTCATGCATACAAAATTATGCGGAAAAATCATTTGATGTTCGCATGGAGGACATACTGCTGTTTCGGAGGCTTCATCTGGGATATTCTTCACTATTTTAAGCAGTACGCAAGGTTTCAAATCCGCCAAAAAAATATGTAACTAATCTTTTCCAATTTCAAATCCAAATTCAGATACAATTAGCTCATCCTCAGATGAATTTCCAGGGCCCGTCATGCAAAGAATTAAAGGCCCTGAATGACTACAACTTAAGAAAACCTTCCCCACATCACAAGTGAATAAAATTATAACATTCGTTGATGGATCCCTATTTTTGGGTAAAAAACAACGACCATGGAAACCATAAAAAAGTGAAAATGTTAGTATTGTCGATGGGTTGAACTTGATGGAACCATTGAATACATCAATCAAAATGTCATACTTTTATTAAAGGATCCCACGTCAGAAGCACACAGAGCTTAGAGGAACCAGCAAGCTATGTTGCATTTTATTATGTTCAAGGCATGAAAATACAAATTCAAAATGAATTTGGATAGTTATTTCAATCAAAGCACACCTACTTCATGCATAATGTTTCATCATAATATTTTGTTTTGCTCCTCAAAATACTACGGATTACAAGTCTAAGAAAGTAAATAACAAAATAAAAGACTATCACAGAATGCACCTCATGGACGGATCATCAGGCACTATATAGACTCCCAAGGCTAAATCACCTCAATAGAATTTCTCCTCATCACCGCTGATGCAAAATAAAAGATGTCAATTCAAATTAACGGAGATATAATGGCTTTATCCTTGTTCAAAGGATCATTATGTATAAATTAAACAGTTATTTACACCTATGAAAGGAACACCAACAGTAAGCAAATACATAATAATTAGAAGTCATTTTCATTATTCAACATCTGTTTATAGAGAAAAAATGAAAAAGAAAAAGCAGGCAAAGCAAAATTAAACTCAAAAGTGCAGCTTCTCCCTGCAAGATCAACCACCCATTGATCAATCAATTGATCAAGAAATCTTCAATGAAATGAAACAGCACATCTCTATACTCAAGTACCAATCTTCAATCACCCTCCCATGGACAGCAACTCCTCCAATGCAACCTTAATCTGATCCTGCACTAACTCCAAACGCTTTGAGTACACTTCCAACTCTAAAATCTGTTGTTTTCTCCATTTCTCATCTACCGCTTCTCCTCCACCTCCACCTCCACTCCCACCAAACCCCATCATTCCCATGCCAATCCCTGTACCACCAAACCCCAAGGGCATGACCGCATTCATCGCCAAACCCTCAACCCCCCTGCCACCCACCCCTCCCATCACATTATTCAACAATTCCCTAAACAACGGAGACAAGCAACTCCTCACGGTCTCCTCCACCACCCCAGCAATCCCATTACCACCACTACTTACATTGACATTCTCACTATCATTAATCAAACCAGTATTAACACTATCATTTCCCCCAGTCTTTGACCTGGACCGCTTCCTAGACTTGGGTGTAACCTTCTCCTCGTTATTATTACTACTAATAAAACCAAAATTATTAGTCCTCATCTCGTGACTAGCAACAAGATTATGATTGTTGTGATTTGCTTCGCCGTCGTCTAAAACACTAACGTGAGTGCTATTATTATTACTGCTCCAGATCTTACGGGAGATTTCAAAGGTAGCCTGATCGTGAGCTGTTTTAAAAGAGAAATCTTTACCTGAGCTGATCTTGTTGACCACATTTCGGTATTTCTTTTTCAATCTCCGAAGCTTCTCCACCAACTGGTTCTTGTTGAAGTCGAGCTGGAGTTTGGACTTTATCTGGTCGTAGAACAAAGCGGTGTCTAGATGATGCGCGTTACCGCGCTGCTTTGAGTAATCCAGAAAGCCTTGTAACAGCTCGATCTCGTCCTCATCCGTCCACAGCCGTTGAAACAGACGTCTAGATTCATCCAATTGTTGCGGCAATGGTTTCTTCTCTTCCTGGACGGTCACGCCTTCATCAACACGTTGTCGTTTAGGATCGGCCTCGTCGATTACGGTTGGTGGTAAAGCGACGGTTACGGTTGTCGCAGATACAGATGAGGGGAAGGCAACTTTTATGGCAGGGGTAGTAACGGTAGTCGTGGAGGTAGAATTGAGGTCTTCCTCATCGTCGTCGTCTTCTTCGTCCACTAAGACGTCGTCGTTTTCTTCCAGGTCATCGTCCTCTGAGGATTCCTCGTCTTCGTCCGGGTCTTGGTCTTCATCGGGTAAAACAGTGTCGTGTTGCTCCGAGGCCATTCACGGAGAAAGGGATGCGAGACAGTTTGTGAGAAAGAGGGAGAGAATTAACCAAGCGGTTAAAGGCGTGGTTAAGTTTGGTTCGAGATTTCTCCAAAAAAAAAAAAAAGTTTGGCTCGAGAATCGGTGCTAAGCGAGACCAGGGTAGGGTTATGGTTCACTACGATTCGTTTCCTTTTCTTTCATACTTTCTTTATTATTGCGTGTTGGACTTGACTTGATCTTGGTTTTGGTCCAGGCAGTGTAACCACTGGCCACCAGTGACAATTCATTGAAAAGAGCTGTTTGTTTACTGGATTAAGTTTTCACCGACTGGGGTTAAGAATAGAATAATCGTGGCACGGCACACGGAGTCGCTGGAGCTGCGGATTTCTGCTTTTCCGGCCTCTCCATGTACGATACGAGCAATCTACCATGATAAATTCATTCCCCCTCACAAACGAAACGAACTGCTTGGAGCGTTAAATATTCCAAGTCAATAACAGTCCAAAACAAAAAACTCGGGTACGCCTGAACCGATAGACCACTCAATTTACCAACAGTATAAAAGTACATAATCTCAAACTGATATGACAGACAAACCGCCTTACGGTTCTAATCTGGAACACTTTGATAGTACTTTCACACTACTTTCAAAAAACAGTAAATTACAAAACACATCATTAGATTGCTTAATCATATTCAAGAGACTAGAAAAAATCTAGAAATTGGAACAACATCCAGTAAACTGGAGCTGAGATTGAATTACACAGTGGTTACAATTTCCCATACATGAAACGCATATCAGCTAATTGGCTAATTGCTCATAACATGAATGGCAGACATTGCTGATTGTAGTTCATGTTTCCTATGAATCTAGATCCTAAGCCAACTGTCACAATCATGTCTATCATACAATCATCCCAAACATAGAATAGAAGATCTAATAGAGGAAGCCTGCCATGAGAATGTGCCCGTGTAATTTCAGAAACTCACCTTCCAAACTCGAGCCTGCCATGAGAATGTGCCCGTGTAATTTCAGAAACTCACCTTCCAAACTCGAGCTTATGAAAATCTTTGTAGCAACGGAAAAGATGGAACATTAACTTGCACCGCAGGATGTCAATTTGAATTCGCCCAAGGTAGCAGGCCAAGCTTGTGACAATACGAAGATTCAATGGAGATCTTCAACCAGCTGCAGTGCATTCCAAGCAGAAAACAGGCATTTGACAAATCACGCAAGTCATTGCTGGTTTAAGGGATCTGCGTCTTAATCTGGTAAACCTTCTTCAACTGATGCTTCTCATATGCTCCACTGGTCGCATTTTCATGTCCACCATACATAGCCGCATCTCCTGCTTTTGCTCTGTAAATCCAATTGTTGGGTGGTGATGGAGGTGGACCCATGTTCTGCAGAAACTGTTGGTTTGAGTGCCCCGAGTATCCTGAGTTCTGCGTCCTAGATTGTATTGCTGCAGGAGGATTGCTTTGGATATTTTCTTCTACTGTCAAAGCAGACATCTCAGTTCTAAAATCATGGTACTGTTCTTGGTGTTGAAATCTCTCCCGCATCCTAGAGTTGTGTCTGTTGCCTTGCGTACCATTTGATGAGTATGAAGCCCTTTTGTTAACTGTCATGCCATAAGGATAACTGTAATTTCCATAGTTATGTCCGGGGTCATCAACATAACCCCTTTCATTCACAGAGGATCCAGCAGGTCTTGTTCTGGTGACTCCAAAATAGCCAGATGGTCCAGCTCGGGTGACTCCATGGTTGCCTGGGAAATTACGATATGATGGTTGCTCCAATAATCCAGGGGAGCCATTAGATTTGTAATTAAGAGTGTTTTTGACAAGCCGATGAGCTGCTTCTCCCAACATAGGGCCAGCTATCGCTCCAGGTACTTGTGGCCTGTAAAAGAGTTGCAGAACAATCAAGCAAGAGTAAAAATGCCTAGCTACATTCAATACCAATTTGAACTACAAATTTTAGATTCCCAACAGTAAACTTAAGAAATTGATGCCAAATTCCACTTTTGCTTTTTCTTGTGGCACCTATAGTAGCACCATTTTTCACAAAAGTTGAGGGCAAAGCCTAATTCAAACTTCCACCTATGTACATTGTCAGCAATCAACAAGACAGTAAGACTACACACTACTACCAAGACGTATTATTCTAACCTCTCCCTGCCTTGTTGGCGCCAACCATTGTCTTCATGCCACAGAGTAGGAAACGGTTTAATGTCCATGGGTCTTAAGATCTGCAATAACAAAAAATACAATTACCAGTTATTGGAAAAACATTGCCCAAAATTAATCATGTATAAAACAAAAAAACTAATCACTCAGACAAGAGTACAAGTCACCAAAAAAAAAAAATAGACATGGCCACCCACACCCAGCATCTGCAGAAAATACATGACCTTTAGGTGCATTACATCTCCAACCAGAAGGGAGTAGAAACCTCTTCCAATATCTTAAAACATGGAACTATGCATTAGCAGATGATAGAGAAACTATTGTCATATTCTTTGAGCCAAAAGTATGTGACCAGTTAATGGTGCGAAAAAATCTCATGCTTGCAGTATATAACCTAGTTCTGTAACATGAATTCTCAAGACCCAACTACACATGTTATACACACTTCCACTAATTTATAGAATGCCGCAGTATCCATATAATATTTATAGAAGTTTCATATCTCTTTATCTTGTACATTCATTAACGAACAAGTAATATATGACCATCCATGGCATATATACCTTATCAGGAATGTCCACACCCTTGGGCGGTTCTGGGATGTGTCGATGAATTTTAGGATTTAGATAGGTAAAATTTCTGCAGGAAAAAGAAAAGAAAAGAAAAAAGAAGGCCTAATGAGGTAAAGAATCATTCACAAACAACAATAGTAAAATGGAACTTACAAAACTTGGTTACACTCTATGTCAGGCAATCCCCTGATAGGTGAATGAACAATGCTTATCAACACATTTCTCTCGCATAACCAAATATATCCATTCATTCCACCACTGCAAGCAATCAGCAACAGATAAAAGCAGTAAAACAATCATACATTCACAATGATCAAATTATTGGAAATCTCTGCGACTTGATCATCAAATAAGGAGATTAACCAACCTCGCATTCAAATCAATTTGCCAAGCAAATCTCTCATGAGGAGATAACTGATAGTAGTGCTGATAATATGCAACAATCTGTCGATGTAAAGGATGCATAGGATGAAGATAAAGTAAATCAAGCATCACACTGTTCCGAACCAACTCTTCCGTCTGCAAAGACCTTTATCCATGAGAATATGTAGCATTAAAAAACAAAGAAGAAAAACGATAGCCTTGCTGCACATATCTTGGCACAAAATTTTTTAACTGAAAGCAAATTTCAAATGAAATCAAAGCCCTCCAACCTAATAAGTACCTATAAGAAATTCAAATATCCAATTGAATATAAATGAACAAAAAAAGACAAAGCATCCTTTCTTTTTCTCATAAGACAATCAAAGGATCCAAATTGTCAATTTCCCATCAGTTAAGCCCTAGACAAGATATTTGAGTGGTGATGCTACTGAACCAAAGGCCACAAGGAAATTTATCATTTCAGAACATCATGAGAAACAGTGAAACTACGGTGTAGAAGTTATGAAAATTAAGTTCAATAAATTCTCAATGTTTAAAAGTCAACTTCAGAAAGGTAGATTTTGCTGGATATTTCAAACTCATGATATCACAGATGTATGGGTTTTCCTTTAACATCCATTTTTTGTGCTTTCTAACATGATGAAAAGAAAAGGGCTCCACATATTGTTGATTTAAAAGAAAACAAATAAGGTATAGTTATATATCAATTTAAGTATGCATAACAGAGTAGCATAACAAGTTCCATACTGTCAGAAAGGCTTCAAGTTTCTTTGTTTGTGCAAGCAACAGCTTCTCATCAATAAATGGCAACTTGGCAACACCCTGTCTTCCAAGAAAAGAACGTCATGGCTTTTATTAAATCAGAAAGGAAATTCAAAGAATTACAAATTACTCATTGACACTTAATAATCGAAAAGCCAGCACCTGCCATGCAAAGCGTTTACCATTCATATCAATCTCAAAATCTGTCCACAGAACAACACAAGTAAACTTTCTAACAGTAGAATTTTCATCAGGTAAATAGATCATCAGCAACCAGTATTTTACCAGAAGGATAAAATTTATAGATGGGTGATGATGGATCAGTCATCAATTTTCTGTATCTTTCAGGCAAAACACTAGAACTGTGACATGAGTGATAATTTCCCAATCAAAAGAGTTGAAATTTAAATAGCCAGGTGGAAACATACATCTTCAATAAGATGTAAAAAATATATAGATTACTTTTTGGAAAAATACCTTGCAGCTGGTAGGGTTCCCATGAGCTGATCAAAAGGTTTAAATGGCTCACCCAAGAAAAATGTTATCTCAAGGTCAGATAGATCTTTAAGATCTGAAGCAAATGGAGTATAATAGTGTGGATAAAACCTGAAGCAAAAAGCAGCCAAGTACAACCTTTAACTGAGCATAGAAAAGAAGTTCATAAAGCATAATTAAGTGGTTGGAATCTTAATTGCAACACAGCATGTAGTTGATACTGATAGGACTTAACCGTTGGCTACTCACAACCAACAAGCACACAATGGACTCTTTAACTGACTTTTCTCTCAAGTGTTTTCCATGTTTCTAAAGATGAACTAGTTAGCAGCATTATTATATAAAACAAGGTTCTCTTTTCTACCTATCATTTCTTATCCAGCACCTGGAAAATGATTACCAAATAGTGTTCTGTGAACACATCCATGTAGGAATGTATAACCACAGATTGAACTAAGTTCAATTCACATAGAAGAAAACCAGCAGATAAAAACATAATATAACCACAGATTGAACTAAGCTCAATTCACATAGAAGAAAACCAGCAGATAAAAACATAATATTTTCCACATTCAATCAAAAATAACACTTACCATTGCCAAGAGCAAACACCTTGGCAGTAATAGTGGCAGACCCAACACAAACCTTCCACGTATTTCAAAACCTGCGAAATTAACTTACAACTGTTACTTTTAAATCACAAGCCAATGGTGCAGAGAAAAAAAAGATTGCAGCAGGTTATATACTAACATTTAGAATCCATAAAATATCAAACACAAGTCACCAGAAAGCAGAGGATCGGAACTTACTACATCCTTCTTAACTCTATCAATCTCTTCTAGGTTTGATAGTGCAAACTTTTCAGCATAATACCTTTCCTTGTATCCGGGTTCCCCTAATTTAACCTAAGAAAAGAGAATAGCATAATTCAATCAGATTGCAAAGTTACTTTGTTGGCATAAATTAATTAAAAATAAATAAATTAACCTCCACAATTATTAAAAATAAATAAACCAAAGAGTTTCCAAGTTCCTTCATAGTCTCCTTATGCCAAGGGAGAAAACTTCCAATTTATTAGTCAAGAAAAGTTGTGATTAAGTACATGTCTTTTGACAAGGGAAGTCTACTGGGAACAGTTTCTTCTACATTGAAGGGGTATATTATTTAATTATATTATCATAGCTCCAGAACATGTAAAAGAGTAAAGAAAGCCCAGTAAATTATCAAGGGGTTACTGATTATATCAATTTTGTTTCATTTACAGCATAAAAAAATTTAACTAGCTCCCAGATGGCCAGTCTACCAGTTTATGCAAAAATTATAATAGAAGGGACAATACTTAAATCTAAAACCTTGTCAGCAACTGGCGATTGTTGTTCTTCATAGGACTCTCCTCTTGCTTTCAGTTTCATCTCTTCATTATACTCGTAAGCCTGAAAAAAATAACAATCATAAGTATCAGAACAATGCTTAATAAAAAGAATATTTACTGAAACTGAAAAAATACAGAGGACTTGGTAAGAAACTGAAAATAGTAATTCCACACAACTCTTTTTCTTTTTCAAAGAGGAGATTCCACAAGAGTATCAACAATAAGTAATAACCGAATGGGACACACTCCCCAACCCAACCCAAAACCAAGAATTCACGTGCCAAGCAATGTAACATTGTCCATAGTAAAAAGTGCAATTTTATCTTTCATCGTTATTGATAGTTCTGTACTTTCTTTAGTATAAGCTATATTCCTATCTTCATAGAAATTCATGTTACTAGCATGTGTCAACTTTGACGGCTTGGGAGGATAAGAACATAATCAAGGTTAGATTGCACGGTTACCATATGCCTTGGAAAGATAATCCTTGTAAGAGGCTACTCTGTGATCTATCACGTGTCTTTCTTGGTCAAGAAAATTCTTAATTTGATTTTACTGAACTCGAATACTGGGATCAGAAAGGTGCCTTTAGGGAGTCTTTAGCCTGCAAGGTGTGATTCAATATACAAAGACCTAGACACATCACTATCTCTACCTCTCATTGGGATAATGCCACTTACACAAACCCATCTTTTGTCAACTTTCAACGATTTACTTTGTCCACGCAATCTATCAATTGGCCATGCCAACAATTGAGTATACATTGACAATTTGGGAATCTCTCACGCAAAACCCTCAAGAATAGACATCAACTTGTCATTTCATTTGAAATTTGATGCTATCCAGTTGTCACTAATAACAGGGCCATGCATACACTACAGTATTCCCATAAACAGGCTTGAGTAGTTGAGTTATTATTTAGACAACATATCATATGCACTGCAAATTCCAGACAAATTAGATCATTATCAATGAAGTTTTTTCTCAATAAAATATTCTGCTTGAGGGCAACAATAAGTCAATTACACAACCCCAAAGAAAAGGATAAATAGTGTGTGTGTGTGCGCGTGTGTTTTGCATAAAACATCACAACAAAATAATGTGCCGAAGAATCACAGTAGAAATATGTGCATACATACACAAATACACATTTGTCGATAGTCCATGACCTTTTCATAATCAAGAATAAACTAACAATATGAATCAGAACAAGGAGGAAGCTAAAACACCTGCTGAATACGAGTCCTCTTCTGAAAGATTTGATCTTCATAA
>JAVXUL010076678.1:0-24445 GCA_035590515.1 Trichilia minutiflora | reverse complement strand
AATTTATATTTAATCTCTATTTGGTAATTTCTTTGCTTAAAATCAATCAAACACTTCTTCTACCTTTTGCTATTGGATATTGGCTCGAACATAACCAATTTGACCCTTGGAAAAAACACTCCCTGTGGATATAACACTTGGACTCACCGGACTATATTATAACAAGACTACCTATACTTGGGTACATAATCTAATTGAGATCATGTGTGTGAATTATTACAAAAATAATTCATAATAAAAAAATTAAGGTCTCTAAAGTTATGAAAGAATTTGAAATTTTTAAAGTTATATAGAAGGGCTAATTTTTCCTATAATTATATTTATATTTACATACAAATTACAAAATAAATTTCAATCTAGTGGGTAAAAGACAAACATTGTCCCACTTTAAGTATTGGGTTCAATTCTCAACATCCATTAATAAAAATTTTTTGAAGATAAATAATTATATAAAACTTTTAAAAAAAATTTAGTCCCTGAAACAATATTTTCTTTCATCTCCAACGAGTTTACTCGTATCTTTAGTCATAACTCAATGATTTTAACTACGTTTCATGTGTTTAAATAGTCATTTTTATGATTTTTCATGCTTTACAAGATATATAATTATTCTTCAGAAATAATCGTCTTAATTATATAGAAATATGAATTTAAGTTTTAAATAGTATAACTACTCATGTTTTTCATAAATGAAATTTCAATACTTTTAACCAAGCTCTAATACCAATGGTAGAAAAATAATAAAATAAGGTTATTAAAATAAAGACGTACATGTTTCTCCTGCTGTAAATATCGATCTTTTTCTTATTGATCGAATTCGAGTTATAACAACAGCCATCAAATGTAGAATTCACAGCCTAAATACCTTTAGTTCTTAAGAGAATATAAACGTTTTTTCAAAATACCAAAAAGTTCCTCAAAAAGTTCCACTATTATGTATTAGGGAATAAACTTCTTCTTTTATAAGGGAAGCTATAAAAAAGATGGGGAGTCATCCATTAATCCTCACTTTTTCTCATCATTATAAGTATTATGTCATATTTAACACTCACTATTCATCGTTATCATAAGTGTTATAAGAAGTAGTGGCAGAGCCAGCTTATTAACGAGGGGAGCCATGAAATTTTCAAAAATTTCAAAATTTTATATTAATAAAAAAATATTTTTTTTAAGTCCTTTTCTAAAATATATAAAATTCTATTTTGACTTCCCCTAATTTGAATTTTTGGCTCTGCTACTGATAAGAAGATAGAGAATCTCCTATATTTAACATCCATTTATTTTTATTTATTATGAATGTTATAAAAAGATAGGAGTTGTTCAATAACTTATCACTTTCTTATATTTTATACTATTAAATAAGGTTTGGTCTTAAATTTTTAACATGGCTTTTCTGACTTCCAAATCAAAATAAAATAACCAAGTTTTTTAAATGATTTTTCTAACTTTTAAGTTAGGATAAAATGATCTCGTGTCCAACTATTTTTTGTTATTCTTCTTAAGCAAGATTGTTATTTTTTCTTTTGGTTTAATTATAATTTAATTAAAAAATTAAGTTACATTTTTTTAAAAATTATAAAGATAATAAGTTAAAATTGAATTAAATTTGACCCAACAACTGACCAAGGACTTTGCTAATTAATTTGGAGGGGTAATTTTAAAATCCCCTGCAGTTTGTATAAAATCCAATCACCCCTTCCAGGTTGAGATGATAAAATTCAGACCATCAATTATAAAAAATGAATTATTGAGATTTTATCATCTCAACTTAGAGGAGGTGATTGTTTTTTATACAAACTTAAAGGGGGAATTTGTGATTCCCCCTTAATTTGGACAATGAAGGTTTGGTGGGTATTTTTGTTTTCCTTTTAGTCTTATCTTCTTTTTCTTCAGTCTCCTACTATTGATCCGACTCCTGCTGATTACAACGGTTTACGTGTTCACCAACTCCATAATAACTGGAGATTGCCAAAATATCCCCACATGCTACAATGCGCCTCGACCAATTGCTTTAGTCAACTTCCATTTTCACCGACAAAATATATTAACTGGAGGAGATTGCCAAATCAGTATATTATACAATTATTTAATAATGTTGCCATTTATATTGTAGGTGTCCCCGTAAATATTAATAAATAAATATTGTTATATGTCTCAAAATTTACAAATTTTTAATAATTAATTTATATAATTTAATTCAATAACAAATATGATTATTAAACTTTTTTATTTTATATTTTGCTATTAATTTGTACTGATTTAATGTTAAAAATTGAAGTAAAAAATCTATTAATTGAAATATACTTAAATTTAAATACAATTCAATAGTTAAATTAATTAATAAACATCACTTGCATTACGTCATGATCTTAAAATAAATACAACCTTTTAATATTACCAAACTTAAATAGTAATATATTTATAAACAATGATAGAAATCCAAGTATGTAGATCGTATAGTATTTGTATGTCAATGAAATACGTGTTCCATATGGACCTCAGTTTCACAGTCCATGTATAAATCCTTGAGTGAGTGAGTCATTGCTCTGTAGTCTCTGTACCAACCAGGAAGGAACAGAAATATGAAACAATCCTAGACAGTCTTTCCTTTGCTTCAAATGTACTCCTTAACAAATCGATATGATTGACTGACAACTGATCACTAAAGTTTCACCCAATCTGAACCTATTAGATCTCAACCCATTTCATCTCGAGTACGAAATTCACGCACAAAAGAAAGAAATTGGATGATTCAATCATTGATAACCTAAAAACATGGGGGAGACATTGCCATTAGGGCGGTTTCAGTTGCAGCAAAACCGCCTCGAACTGCGTCGATGTGTCACAACTTTCCTTTCTTCCCACAAGACTTTATTCACCGTACTATGGATGGCAGCCTTCACTTCCCTCTTTCTCTGGCATCGGAATGCCGTGCTTGATGGGTTTTCATTTTTTAGATGGGGTTTTGTTTCCAGGCATATTCCAAAACTCAGACCTGTTGCGTTTAACTTGACTGATTTCGGAGGAGTTGGAGATGGAATTACTCTGAATACGGAAGCCTTTCAGAGGGCTGTTTATGCAATTTCCAAACTGGGAAAGAAAGGAGGTGGGCAGCTTAATGTGCCGCCTGGAAAATGGCTTACAGCTCCTTTTAATTTAACGAGTCATATGACTCTGTTTCTCGCCGACGATGCTGAGATTCTTGCTATTCAGGTTCGTTATTTCTGTCTCTCTTGGGATGAGAGATTTGTTGAACTATTGGGTGATTCGTAGACGTTTTTTGTGGCAATTTATAGCCGCTTAAAACTTCTTAGACTTGTTTTCATGCTCTGTTACACATATTCACTAACTCTTCTCTAATTGATTTCGCATGATATAGTTAGTTAGTTAACCATGGACCTCGTTTGGCCTTGAAATTTCTGAATGCAAAAATGGTGGCATGTGGATTGTTCCGTGTATTTCTTCAAATTTGTCACAGATCGGAGATATGTATGCTTTTTTGTGCTTCAATTTTTTCTTGGATGGTAATCTAAGCATGCTTCTCCTTTGGGGATTATGAGATGTATAGACTTTGATCTGTAATCTACAGTGTTTGTTTGTTTGATATTTAAAATTTACTTTCAGTTTCCTCAAGTTGAAGTAATAACAATCTTCAGTTCAAATAGTTTTCTATTTGTTTCCTTCATTGATTGAAAAAAATTGTGCAATGCATATTTAGTTTCAATAGACCAGGGCTACTATCACGTGTTTTTGACATCACTTATGGAAGGAGTTCTCCTTTATTGAACTTCTTCATCACAGCCATATAATTCATTGGTTTTCCTCTTTCCATCTGTATTTGAACGAAGATATTGGGTATATTGGATCTCTCATCTTATGTGGTACTTTGAACAGAATGAAAAATACTGGCCACTACTGCCTCCGTTGCCCTCATATGGTTATGGGAGAGAACATCCTGGCCCTCGGTTTGGGAGTTTTATCCATGGTCAAAATCTCAAAGATGTTGTTATAACAGGTTTATTTCATCTGTCTTATTTTGGTTCGTTACTAATTTATATTTATTCTCCAAGGGCTTGACTTTTTTCTGTTGTTTTTACTTTTTCTTTTCCTCAATAATTTATCCTACTGATAGAAATGGGAAAGGCCTCAATTTTGAGGCTTGACTGATATAAAATGCCCATTTCCAGAGGTACTAATAAAGTATCTTTTTGAGCACAAATATTATAGTAATCTTATTAAACTGATTCAAACTTAATTTACATGTCCTTGGAGTTCCATGATAAATTTTGGTACTGTTAGTGGAAGCTTTATGGTTAATTGCCATATAGACTCTGTATGATGTATCTATTAAAAATCTTTATAGCTAAACTCATAGGGGGGCCTGATCATCCTGCTAGGGCATGTCCTTTAACTCACAATCAATGTTAGTTTGTTGACTATTATTTTCTAATGACAACAAGAAATGTGCAAGTGAACGGGCTAGATATTATCTACATATGTAGTAAATGACAGTAATTGTGACATTTTTCGGATATTTTACTCATTTTTAGGAGAGGATGGAATCTGTGATGGCTCGATCCTAAATGTCTTGCCTTGTGACCTTAAAGCGTCACTGTACCTGCTGTTTCAGAAATATGTGTCTCTGCAAAGTATGCTCAAATAACAAGAAGTTGACAATCTAAATTACAGTAACAGAAGTAAACAAAAAAGGATTAAAATGCTAGCTATAATAGGGATTATATCAATGACTGATTCGAGTAATATTCATTTGTTTAGTGGAAAGTTAACTTGTTATTAGTTGGCTGCAAAGGTAAGTCCAGTGCTTTGTTTCTGATTGTAATCCTGTATAAGCGTGAGGCTTGCACTTGCCTTCTTCATAAATGTTTCATCTTCCAACTCGGTTTAATTTGGTTTATGTTTCGGCTCACCAACAGGGCACAATGGTACTATCAATGGACAGGGACAAACATGGTGGATGAAATATCGCCGAAAGCTTCTTAACAACACTAGGGGCCCACTTGTGCAGATAATGTGGTCAAGTGACATTTTGATAGCTAATATCACTTTGCGTGATTCCCCATTTTGGACACTCCATCCGTATGACTGCAAGAATGTAACAATCACAAATGTAACAATTTTGGCTCCTGTACTTGAAGCGCCCAACACCGATGGAATTGATCCGGGTAAGTAATATTCATGTAATTTCTGGTTTTGAATTCTATAATGAGGTAACACACTAGTAAGTAGATATGTTTAAACAATTATGCAATGATAAACATTCCAAATTTCAAACCAGCAGAGGTTAAATAGGAGACAAAAAATGAACTTGATGTGCGCATCGGGTTTGAAACTGGAGATTGTTATTGGACCCTATAATTCGGCCTTGATTCTGGAACATTTTACATCATTTATTTTCATTTCTGATACATCCAGGAGTAGTATAAATTGCAACCACACAGTAAGGTATATCTTCCTACGTCATAGTGGGTGCTGTACAATCTAAACCCCAATGACACAGTTACAGCTATTTGGTTGCTGTTGTAATTCAAGTCTATGAATTTATTTTCTATTTAGTTTGATTTCGTTTTGAGCATGACTAACACCTTTCTTTTTTTGTCATAAACAGATTCATGTGAGGATATGGTAATTGAGAATTGTTACATAAGTGTAGGGGATGATGCAATTGCAATAAAGAGTGGGTGGGATCAATATGGAATTGCTTATGGACGACCTTCAATGAACATTCTCATCCGTAATCTTGTAGTTCGATCCATGGTCAGGTGAAATTTCTTAGACTTGGCTTACTTTGATTTCTATGATGTTCCAACGGGGAAAATTTGATGATTGCTTTCATGCATAAGTTCTAATTACATGCATGCTTTAATAGAGAATCATTCAACATTCTACATGTCCTGTTCATGCATGCTTGTTCCTCTGTGAACTATTTGTGGAGTGTATATATGTGAACACCCTAAAATGTAATTAACCGTCCCCAAGAGCACAGCTAGTTACTTCAGTTATAACCTTTCTTTTTAATTGACTTAGTGCTGAGTTTAAAGTCATCCTGTATATCGTTCTGCATGAATGCTTGGTTTATAATCTAAATATGAGGAGCTAATTTCAATCCAAAATTCTTTGTCTAAACTTTGTCTGTGCCATTTACTCTTTAGTTTGCTTTTTAAATTTTAAATGATTTAACCCTTCTTTGAGTTATTATTATTGCAATGAATTGGTTTGGTCCTTAACACGAAGCAACTGACATTTTTCTATACTACACTGAGTTGGAAGGTGTAAGAAGCTTGCTTTGATATTTAGATGAGAATTGTAGTTATGGGTGTTCATTGAACCGATGAATTTTTGTTAATAAAATGTGTGAAGATAGAAATCGTATCTAATCTGATTCAATCCTTTAACTATGGACCGTTCATGCAACTACTTAATAGAATTAATGATTCATATAGAAAGGGGATACATGATAAAAACAAGTAAGAAATGAGATAAAAATTAGGTGTCTAATCATAAAAGTCTGTACAGCGAGTGTTTACTTTTCCTTGACTTAAAGCTGGTTTGGTTCAATTGTGTTGGATTTCTTAAAGGATATCCAATGACTTTGTGATTTTAAGTAGTGTATCCGATCTATCCTGATCAAGTGATTAAAACCTGTCAAAATTGAGTTGATTTGGATTGGATGAGTTGTTTCACCTGAGTTGGATAGGATTTGAACTTGTCTGAGTATAGGATCATAATATCTTACTAGAGTTCTAGTTCTTATTACCTTTTTTGTGAGGAAGTGATTACATAATGTTTTGGTGAGAGCAATGACCATTTCAATAAAAATTTCCACCTAGATGCGGGCTTTGTTTGGTATCGTAGGCCTTCTGTTGTGCTTTGGAAGTTACTAAACATATATGTTTAGTAACACTCTCTCTGAATGGGATTCACATATTTTTACATTAATATTTGACATCTAGAGTTTTTATTCCACAGCAGTTTTGACTTAAAAGCCACTACACTATAAGATCAAAAGGAGCTATAATAAGTATAGAAAATGTACATTTTTGTGTTTTAACCTGTATCAGCTGGATTTTTGAACTATTTTAACAGTATAAATTTTAGTATGACTGAATTGCTTCATGCCATTAGAGTCGTGCCGAACATTTCTCAATGAACTACACTGCTTCCTAAAGCAAACCCTACTGTAACAAACAGACAGACATATGTACATAATTGGTTTATCAAATTTGAGAGGGGTAAAATGTTCACTCACCATATCCATAGGTAGTGATGGGTAATTGCATGTGTGTGGTCTTCCAGGGGTAACTGAGATCCACCCTGGTTGAACTATGTAACAGTGCAGGTGTATCCATAGGTAGTGAGATGTCTGGTGGTGTATCGAATGTCACTGTGGAGAACCTCTTTGTTTGGAGTTCAAGGCGTGGGGTTCGGATCAAGACTGCTCCTGGAAGGGGTGGATATATTTGGGATATAACCTATCGAAATCTGACATTTGACAATGTTCGAGTGGGGATTGTAATCAAGACAGACTACAATGAACACCCCGATGAAGGTTATGATCTGAAGGCTCTTCCAATACTTCGGGATATAAGCTTCATTGGAGTCCATGGTCAAGGAGTACGTGTGCCTGTTCGTATCCATGGAAGTGAGGAAATTCCAGTGAGGAATGTTACTTTCCGGAATATGTCAGTGGGAATAACATATAAGAAGAAGCATATCTTCCAGTGTGCCTTTGTTCAAGGCCGTGTAATAGGAACAATCTTCCCTGCCCCTTGTGAGAACCTTGATCTGTATGATGAGCAGGAACGACTCATTAAGCGCTCTGCCTCCCAGAATGAAACAGATGTAGATTATGATTTTTGAGGCCTCAAGTTTGCAGTCTCTGGGGCTTGTCTTTTGGGAGGTCAAAGACTTAAATGTATGTCTGAATGAGATAATTATAAAGAGAAAAATTAGACTAGTTGGTCTTGTTTCCATGTTCTTTGATGTTTTCTTTTTTCATTTTTTCATATTTTTTTGGGGCTCCATTATATTTTTATTTTACTTCCACCAAGTTCTGTATAGGAAACTCCAGTGATCTTATACATTCTTCAGGTTATTGTAGTGCATAAATTTTTTAACTACATAATTGATTTTTCCTATTCCATTCTTTTGGAAATGTAAGTGCCGGACAACAATCGTTATTTTCTTTAGTCTTCCATCTTTTCTTCTCTATGCGATTTTTTCTGAAAATTATGTTTTCGTTATACAAATTCTGTTTTTTTTTCTTTTGGTTGAAAAAACAAAATTTGTTTCCTTGTACTTACTATATATTGATATTCTTTTGAAATGGTAAAGAATGTGTTGACTTTTGGTTACTTTTGCTGATTTTTTTTACTGTATGATTTATGTGTTGGAGCAAGTAAAGAAGAAAAGAGGTATTGGTAAAATGAATTACCATGCTCATTCCTTAAGTCCAAGCATTTTTTAAAAATAACCAAACTCTGACCTATATTATTTCGCAAGAAATCATATGTTATTATCCCGTTATTAAATAAATCATAATAAGTATAAATAAATAAAAATGGTGTAAGAAAGTATTACCAACTCGACTCGTTTAACCACTCCTATTAATTAATTAATTTCGAAAATGAAAGCAAGTTTAAATAGAGTAAAATATGTTGTAGTGGACGTTGATTAAACGACTTTTACTCTATTTGAGCCTTCTCCAATGTTTCATTACCAGAAATAATTTCACTAGCAGGAGAATTATAAAATTGAGAATGCAATAACATTAACATAAACTGATTTGACCTATGCAGCGATGGCGACTGTAAATTAATTTGACGACAATGTTTGGCAGGGTTAAGTATATTATTGATTTTACAATATAAAATTTTCAAGTTATAACTTTCTAATTCTAGCGTCCCAATTTTTCGTTTCTTATAAAAATATAACGAAAAGAATTAAGAATTGTAAGAGGTATAATAAAAAACTTGACAAGTACAATTGGAATTGGTATTACATACCATACAGCCAGTATAATGTGACCCGAACGATAATAATGGTTCATGGCTACATTGATTTTGGTTTTATTTGGCGCTTGTGAGTTTATTAATGACTAATAGATTTTAGATTAGTTTATTTTTATTGTGATGTAAAAATAATTAACTATATAAAAAATTAATTAAATGTTTAATAAGTAGCTATAGAATTACCTATTTGGAATGGAAAAGGGAAGTCGAAGGTTTTGCTAGTTGATTTAGGAAACGATTGTATGATTGCTATGCTATACCTTTTCAAGAATTTTGCTGCAACTATAGAAAGAGAAGGGATATGCACATACACACGACTAGCACGGACGGATACTTTTAACGGGCAAAGAGACATCAACACGTACCGAAACATTCAAACACTAAAAAACACGGGAATAAGACAGAAGCCAGAAAAACAACGAAAAAAAAGATGGAGAGAGAGAGAGGAAGGGCTGCCAATTTCTTTACAACAGCAGGATTTCTTTTCGTCTTAATCGTTTTTCTGGGATTCCATCGGATTATCTCTTCCAATTTATTATTATTATTATTATTATTTCATGCAATTGGTTATTCATCCTTTGTATCTTTTATGAAAAAATTTATTGAATTGCTTAATATTAATGATGTGAGGCCATTATGTTTCCTCTTTGTGAATTTAGTCGAATTTTATTTAAAGAAACCATCAAAACTGAATCAAGGTGAACAAGTCATAAAAAACGAGTTTCCATTGTTTCGGCTGACCGTTGCTAGGATTTCATTCCACAAATTTAAGTTCTTGGATATTAAAAGTTTGACAGTTTCGGTTCATCTCCTCGATGGTTTCAATCGATCAAAACTAGAGCACATTCTGACTTTAATTTCAATCACTTTGGTTTGACCAGAACGAAAGTTTCGGTCAATCGATGCCTGGCTCTATATTTGGCGTTATCTTATCTCATTACGTGTGTTTATGTTCCTTATTTCAAGAAAAAGATTAATCAAAGAATAATTAAGATGATGTTACATTTATGATGTTCTTACATCTGTTAGTTAAATAATTAAAGATTAACTAAAACCACGATAAATCTATTATATTCTCTCCTCTCTTAGACTAATGATTTAATAAAATTCTTAAAAAAGTAACAATAAAACAAAATATATTATATTAAAATTAAGATCATAATATCGTATTAATTATTTTAATGAAGTTATTAGGTAATTAACATCTTTTTCATACTTAATCAATTATCTGTATTTAAAATCTTATTTAATTAATTTATGATGATCTATCTTACCATATTTTGGGTAGATGTTGACTCCACTATTTTTAGCACAACAATAGTTTGATGATTTCATTAAGTATTACTAACGGGTAAGAGGGATTAAGCCACTTATGAATGTCTAATCTTAAATTATCTTCTTTTGTTTGTTTCTTCTTATCTACTATTCTTATAATTGATTTGTTTACACTTAACATGGAGTATGTATATCTATCTTCTTCTTTTTTTTGTCATTTTATGCAATTTTACATTCTCACAAAATAATCAATGCTCTTCCAGATATCACACATGCATATCATTTGTCCTTAAATCGAGATAAATCCAACTACTTGATAGATGGGTGTTTGTGGAGGTTAGATATGGTGAATGCCGTTTGGATATTCGTGACATTCCTTTAAGTTTACTATATATCTTAAATCAAAATAAGTCAATAATTTATCATCAATTGTATTAAAACATATGAAACTCGATATTGGTTCATTGAACATGATAACAAGGACTGCCTAATTATAAGAAAAATATCCAATAAATAACCATTTGTATTAAACTTGGAAGAGAAGCCTTATCCATAGGATGATCGATGACTGACCTAGAAAATCAGTTGTAAGGATAAAAAGTACCCTTATCTAGGATAAAAAAAGCATTTGAAAAGTACACTTATATTTTCTTATTTTCTTATTTACAAGGTTTAAAAAGTATACTTATGTTTTCTATTTATTTTTTATGTTTTGAAAATTAAAATTTAGAATTCATAGTTATAGTTATAAACATTGATGAGATCATACCAAAACTAATAAGAATAATATTTCATATGAAGGATACTCTACTCGTAGGCTTACAAGGCTTAAATTTATTTTAAATTAGTTCTTATAGTTTGGTGGGTAGTCTTCCTTAAACTCTAAGAATGTCACATCCCAGGATTCCTAGAGGGTGATCCGTAGGAGACGAGATTGGCCCCATCCTCCTTAAGCCTTTATTGATATGCCAACTGATATTCAAATCAATTATACATATATTATATACATGCATATGGGATCGAAATCATTTGACTAATAACTTAGCATAAGAGAATAAATTTTATACATTGACAACTGAACAATGGGGCTTTGTGCCCAAAATATACACATACATATTCATCACATGCACCCATATGCTCAGATATCAGTTAGAGCTCAAATACACATAGGACTATTATGCCAAAACATATTGATCATGTATGAATGGACCAACTTTCCTAGTGACTGCCTATAAATATCTTACTCTACTTGGCTATCTTCTAGGACCTACTAAGAAACCTGAATAACCTGCAAAACTATGAAGGGGTAAGTCTTTAAAAAAACTTAATGAGTGGATAAAACTATAAACAAAATATACTAAAACAAAAAATCAGAAATCACATTCAAATATTAAAACCATAATGTTCGAAATCATTCTTGAAGTTGATCTCATAATATCAAGTTTTAAATCTTCTATAAAAAAATGTTATCAGAATATCGAAACATTTTCATATACCAACCATATGATTTTTGTAAAATTAGTAATCAGTCTTTAGAAAATAAAAAATGCATATATCTAGTGTCAGATATCTGTTGGTTTTTAGTGACCTAAAATATACATAACAGAAGTTTTTCTCCCTAGGAAACTAACCCTAAAACCACGCTTTTCAATGAATTATCTAGGTTGCAAAATGGAAGCTAAATGAGGGTTTAACATGCTTATCTTGTAAGCCTTTTGTTTTGATGAAGACTAAGCTCACAAGTGTGAGCTCTTTACACTTTACACCCTCCCAAATGATGCTCTCATGGTTGCCAACGTGAAAGAGGAAAAAAGAGACCGAAATTGCAATAATTTTCAACCAATTTTCAATTTAATTAATACGTATTTATCCTTTAAATATTATTAATTAATGGACAAGTTATGTGATACAAACAATCTTAAATTACATGGGTGAACTCAAGTCAAACTTGAATAAATACTCTTTAACCAAGTTAATTAGTTAAAACTAATTAATAAATATATTAAATATATATAAATATACCAAGTGTCAAAATAGTATCCATATAAATTCTAACACTTGTCAAATTCTCTAATCATTAAAGAATTTGATAATTAGACATATTAATATATATTTTGAATTTTTATAAACTCAAAATTATGGTATATTTATCATAATACCCTTGGTCAACATTATCCATAAGGGTAAAATGATAATTATATTTTAAATTAAATACTTTAATTTAAAATTTATCATTTTCTATTAAAATCATATTTTAATATATTTGATAATCTCAATTATCGAATTTGAATATGTAATTTACCATAAATTATATATTTGTATCACATAGGGGCAAAATGGTCATTTTATATTAAATTAACAATTTAATCTAGTTTTTACCATTTCACATTAAAATTACATTCTAAAATACTTGATAATCAATATTATCATTTTTGGGTCATATAATTTATATTAAATTACTATATGATATCAATATATCATTTCTTTAACACTTTAAAGAATAATAAATACATATAACGATTATATTTATTTGTTTCGGCATTTCAAGTTATCATGAGGTCATTAGTCCTCTCTCGATAACATTTTATCTTATCCTTCTTTATGGGAATACTCGGAGAATTGGATGAACCGTGAAGGCTCATCGTGACTCAGCCGTGAGCTAATGTCGAGCACTTCAACTCTTAAAATATACTCAATGACTATGGTTAGTGTCTAGCTATGCGCCATAGTCCCTAAGTCATGATGAAGAAGAGTCTTCATCAAACCTTCAATGATTATAAGTAATATGTGGATAATATCCCTCCGTTGTCATATCCTAATCGAGTAAGGGTTCATGGTCTATCAAAACCCTAATCTCGATATTTATACGAATCGTCGATCATATGTCATAATTGCTCTGGCTAAAGACTTAAAATTCGAACATCATATCGACATTCGTTTAAGAACTGAACTTAGACAGAGTCAATGAAAACTCTTAGTCCATAGCGTTGACTCAACGGACCCCATCTTAACTGTTAACCAAAAACCTATATGAACAAAGCATACCCAAACCAACTTCTTGTATAAGGCATGATTAGCCTTACACATATACACCATATGAAATATAGTCATCCATACAGAGTTTGATTCTAAACTTCTTAGGTCTAAGGATTACATCACACACTATTGCAATCTATTGACAAATTATTGACTACATGCATACCATGTGAGTTGTCAATATATAGCCCAGTATGATAAATAGTTCAAAAACTATAAATCCATACTAATGCGCTTCTTACAATACCTATATTGTTAATCTACATATATCATCATATGATATCATTAGGAGGCAACTAGTATGCTTACTATATGATATAGTTGTCCAATCTAAATCACGTATGTAAGGAATAATTTGATAATTTTATTTAACAAGTAAATAAAAAATCTGGACTATTCACATACATTTTTTATATATGAGCATGCCAATATAAAGGAAACAGCTAATGTCTGTGAATAAAGAACAATTCTTTTATGACTAATCAAAATTTTATATAAGATTACTAGCCCTAAAATCGATAACACGAATGATTTATAGGGCATACACTAACACCTCTAGATTCTTACACCTCACCTGACAGTTATTAGTGCTTGAACCTAGTTATACTAGACCCAACGCCCTTTCTTAAATAGGTAGCAATCAGACCTTTCACCAAACAGATATTGGAAGCCCAACGTAGCCTACCAAGAAATAAGTCAATTAGACTACAATACCCCGTGAGGGCCCTCACCAAACAGTTATTGGGTTACTTCATCAGAAATGCCAATAACCTATTGACTGCATTGAAAGGTTTAAGTCTAATATTTTATTAAGATAGGGTTTTATTCATGTCCTATTTAATAATACAGTGATGGGATTTAATCTCTATATCATTTTCCAAAAATGACAACTTTTTAAAGCTTAGTCCGTTACTATTTGATCATATCAACTTAATAAATTAACAATTAATTTACTATTGATTATGTTGATATAAGACTTTTAATTACTCCAACTAGAATTTTACTAATTTTAGATCAATTAAAAATTTAATTAAAATCATTATTCAATTAAAAATTCAATCATGAGTAATTAAAACCTGTTTTCTGTTTGTATGGAACAATTCCCTATTAAAAATTTTCAATTCAATAATTAAAATTTTTAATAACAAAAAAACAATAATCTAATTAATGATTGAGTGGGATTAATGGGTTAAGTAATAATATTAATAATTAATATTATTTCTTGAAAATTTTAAACAACTTTAAAATTTTGCATTTTGGTCTTTGGATGACAAATTACAAAAATGCCCCTCAACAAGACCGATTTTGGTTGATGTATCATTTTCTTAAAAAAGGTTATAATTCGAGAATTAATGATCCTTATCACTTAAAATTCGAATCAGAAGCACGTTGGGTGCGAAAACACGAAAAATAAATTTTTTCGAAAAAAATTTAGGGTTTACGACAAATGAAAAAAGGCTGGGCACAGCGAGCAATGCACGCGTGCACCAAATGCTTCTTCATGCATCCGTTCACTAGCAGGCAGACAGGTGCATGATGTGCATGCGCACGCCCAAAAAAAAACAGAGGCTGCCCTATTTTGGTGCTCCCAAATTTGGTTCATTTTGTTTCTCAATTTTTTTCTGTTTTCTACACATTAAACACTCCATAACATGTCCAAATTCATACCAAAATTTCCCAACACATCAAACCATGCATAAAATCATGTTAACAACATTTGATTAACAATATGCATACATTATCCAAAAGCCACCAAAACTATCACATCTAAACACAAGCCTTATACTAGCACCAAACCAAAGCAACACATGCATAAATAGAAAATAAATATGGCTTTGATACCATTTTGAAGTGTGGTTTTGCAAGAAAACTCATAGGACCAATTATTTTCTTTTTATTCATATTTATGAAACTAACCAATTTCGCATACATTCACTTAGAGTTTAAAGAAAGTTTTACCCAAGTGAGCTTTATCCACCAAGCTTGAAGTCTCCCCTAAGCCTCCAAAGGTATTTACACACTAGTTTGAAGATGATAGAGGTGATGGTAAAGTGTTGGAGACAAAAGTAGTTTATAAAACCTTTTTGCAAACCTTTTCATTACTATGATTAATATATCAATATATATATACACATAGCATCCATAGAGAAGAAGTTAAGAACCCTTTGTCTATCCTTCCGCTTCCTTTCTTTCCTTTTGAGCCATTGAAAACAATTTTTTAAGGCCAAATCCTTGCGAACATGTGAGTTACCTATTGGTTTCTTCCTTTTGTGTTTTTTTTCCCTTTTTCTTTTGCAAAATAAAATCAATTCCTTTCACTCACCCACGTATGCCTCCTTGCTTATATAAATAATTATTAAAGCAAAAATGGATTTGAATCAATATGTGTTGGAACATAGGTGGCATCCATGATATAAAATTATCAAAAGAAATGAAAACAAATGAAGACTTGTGATTGGCCAATATCTTATATTATTATCCAAATAATAACATTAATAAAAAATATTATTATTATTATTAATAATATTATTATAACAAATTATATTAATATAATTATATATATATATTATAAAAATAATTTTTTTATCATTTATTATTAATTACATTAATTAAGAATAAATAAAATTTTCTTGGTCATTAGATCAAAAGCACAAATTAAGAACATTTGTGATGGTGACATTTGGCAAACTACTATAGTGTCAAGTGTCATCCAAGTATTCATTTAAATCAAACAATCATTATTATTTAATTTTTAATAAATAAATATTTTATTTATCAATAAATGAATACTTAGTAAAATATTTAATAAATAAATAATTTTATTTATTACTCGATATATCAAAATATATCTTTTCAAGTCTCCATTAATACCATCATAATTTTTTGAATGCACAAGTGCTAGCTTGTCATTGTCAGAAAACTGTATTCTTTTCTATAAAGAATAAAATTGCCTACTAATCAAATATTGAATCAATTTATTTTTTGTCAATACGAAATATCATTAACTAATTTAATGATATTATTTTACCCACCATCAACTACTAGTTATTATGTGTGACCCCCTGGGTTCACCATGAACTAGACATGAGTAAATATGAACACATTTGTATCACTTCAGTATAACTCCTTATAACCAAAGTTCTTAATGATCATGAGTGATCTCTAACAAGATATCATGATCACTAGAACACAGAGAATGAAATATAGATAAATCCATATAATTATACATTCATGTAGTAAGGTCCTTCTGCTGTCGACTCCCAATCGAGTGCACGTCATGGTATAGTCAAACCCCTAACTTGATCATAGGATTAGAACCTCAATCATAAATGGGATCCATATATCCAAAAAATCTTTTCTAGATTTCATGTACTATGACCAGAGATTTAATCCTCGTAAATGATAGTTCTGCCTAGGATCTCAAGTTCCAATATCTGAGCCAACAGATTCTATCTTGACCATCACCTGTTCTTATACAATAAGAACACATTACTATCAAACTTATTTCATCAGACGTGGCTAGTCCAGTGTAATATACACTCGGAGCTCATGCTCAATGCAAACCCCCAGATTATCAAGATGTTCTATCCACCCAATCATCTTCGAAACATTATCGGATATTGATTCGCTAGGCTGCATCTTACAACCAAATAACTTTTTGGTTGTTTGATACCTGACAACTCTGGTATTACTCCTAAACAATTCTTGTAAATGGAGGATAATAGATTAAACATCCATTATCACGCCCAAACCTGTGAGTCCTATACATGACAATTGTCATAGACTACCTAGGGTGTATTCAATCACCAGAACACGCTCTGTGAGCCCGTAAGGCCTTTACCAAAAATCTATTTTCAAACATTTCATAAAACACTTTCAATATAATCACAACCAAACACTCAAACTTCGAATCATTGCAAGGAAGCCACAAACACTTCTATAAGAAATAATTTAAATCATTTTCATAGACATATCATCAAAATATAAAAGTATCAGATCTTAGACAAATTAAAAACGAAATCAAATTAGCTTATACATTCATTTCTATTACATAAATAAAAATATAGATTTAAATAATAAAATAGTTCCAATGGACTAGACTTCTCTAAGTGAGTCGATTCCAGGAGTATACCTGTACTTCTCTATTCTAGAGGAATCATCACCATCACTAGTCGATAGCTAAACGAACCTAAAACTGAAAGGTGAAGAGGGTGAGTATACGGGAGTATACTCCGTGAGTGAACTATTGTAAACATAAATACAAAAACATTTATCTATAAATGATAAAGCTCATTTAAAATATCTTACAAAGAGTTCTATAAAATAATAAACATTTCTTTTAGTTGAAATATCAAAACATATATTGAAAAATATTAGGCTACCTGATTTCTCGGAGATTACCCTAGCCTTGGAAATTTCGAGTCCGTTAGTGGATTTTATATGCAAATAAAATATGCTATTTTATAAAAACAGATTTAAATGCAAGAAATAGAATATGCAGTGGTTTTCAGAAAATATACCGACCATTGACGTTTGTCTCGAGCAACCACGGGGTGATATCCATGACTAACTTGACGAGACTCACAGGTGGTCAAATAACATCTCCCTCACAATATCACAATCATCAATATCAATACCACTTATGCAGTCTTCACTCACTTAGGTGACCTCTCTCCCAAGCTGTTTCTAGGCTATCATATCAGCACTCACCTGGGGGTCCATATCCCAGTGAACTCTCCCTCCAAGCTACTACTTTGTAGCTACAATATAAAAATCGGCTCTCAAGGTCGTTATCGCCAATATACATAATATACAAATCCGCTCCACTGGTCTATCATCATATAAAGATCATAAAAATCGGACCTCTGACCATAACATCTCATAACAAAATATAAACCTAGCCCACTAGCCATATCATCATATAAAAACAAAATATATATTTATCAAACCATATCAAATTCATTATAAAACCACATACTGGAGAGTAATAGGTAAAAGTTATTTATAACACACTTGCATATCTTTAAAACCATAAAAGTAAGTTTAAAATGAAATAACATAAGCAGAAAACACTCTACTCATAGCTTAGGGAGGATACACACTCCTTAATTTATCTCGTTTCTCTATGTGTCACACGAATACCTTGCTCGTGCGTAAACACAAGCATCCAAATGTATAGATCAATAAGCATTCTAATATACGCATATGACTCGAATGCGTGTAATGCATGCTAACCTTGGGTGTTTTTAAACATCGGATCAAATATGAAAATCAGATAAAACCCTTGTTTCTTATCTATTTATCTATATATTTCTATCACGAACCTACATTGTAGCTATACTAGTTTAATTTGGCTCGATTTCATAATTTAGACCTGCGAACCCTATATGTTTGTTAAAATAGTAACTTCGATTACGTTCACATTCACCCAAATCCTTCGAATTCGTATTTTTAGCTTCTTAACAACTTGCTGAGTTATTTCATACTCTAACTAGCATGCAAAAGCCATAAAACATACGTCAAAATTATCGAAATATAATCAGATAAACAGTAAAACCCATACAAATTAAAATTGATAAAATACGAAATAAAATATACAGACATGTTAGAAATGAGGCTACGAACCTCGTGGTATGGTTAATTTTCCTTGATTTTACTCAAAAGTCAGAAAATCCCAATTTCTTTGAAGAAAACCCTAGACACCCTTTTTGATTTTGCGAGTCTACCGTCAAATTGATACTCCTGGAGAGTTAAACTGTAGAATGTGATTACGAAGAGAAATCAAAATTTGACAAGAAATCAGGTGAAAGGTAGAGAGAGTAGAGAAGGATCGTATGTGAGGGAGAGGAAGAGAAGAAGGAATGGAAGAAAAGAAGAAGAAAGTGAAAAATCTAGCCTTTAACCCCTATTTATAGAAAAAGAGCGAAATTAGTATTTTACTCTTAAGTTTTCTTAAGGAGAAGCTTCTAGAATTAGCCCAAAATCATTGTTTTACGTCGATTCAATCGAACGATTCAGAGTTCTTATTCGTTCGTTTGATTGAACTAACCCCTTCGGTTGAATGAATCCTTTAACACTTAGAAATTTCAGAGAGCTTCCATTTCGTCGGTAGAATGAATCCTCTTTCGTTTGAATGGACTACCACTTCAACTGAACGAATGACTTATTCGATTGAACGAATCTCCCATATTTGTTCGAACGAATTAATGCTATAAAATTTTCAGGGAGTCCTCAAAACTTCGATCGATCGAACCCATCAAAATTGAAAAATCTTACTTGAATCCTCCTTAAATTTGAAAAATATCGTTAGGATCCCACTTAAAATAAAATATACTTTTAATTACGTTGAGATCCTTGCATTTATGATCCTAAAATTCTATCTTAATCAATCAAATTCTCGAACTAAGTTATGAAATTATGCTCACACACACACGGTGTACAAGATGGATGCGAATGCATAAACAGTGAAAGTGTAAAATTATAATTATACTCGCGAGGTCTAAACACGGGTTTCAAATCCATCTTCTCGTGTTGGCGCTGTAATTCTTTGGATATTCCAACCAACATATAGCATCTTGCTATGTCATCCTCCTCCTTCCACTTCTTAAGAGTTTGTCTCTTCTCCTCTGATACATCATCTAGTATGGTATTAGGTATCGGGGAGTCAAGAATATAGGTAATGCATTCACAAGTTCAAAAACAATTTTAAACGTGCGAGCCTAATCAGAAAAATTCTTAGGACCATTCAATTTTTCAGAGACAAGCATAGTTTGAAGTGGATTATGCAAAGTACACATCTTTAATCTATATCAAATATGCCAAAATAATGCAGATATGATTAGTATGAGGATTAATAAAATTTAAGAAATAAAATAAATTAAATCTTAAATTACTACCCTTTAATATGCAAATAGAGAAATAATCACATTATTTTCTAGTGGGTATTGGAATCCCAATTAACTTGAATAACATAAGCTTGTGTGACACAACAACTTATATATTCCTTAATTAGGTAGGTAACTCTTACCAATTATAACACTTACAATTTCTAATATTATTTTTGCCTCTAGAATTTTATGACCTTGTGTAACATAACAAATCACAAATTCTAGATAAGTGAAACCAATATTTCTTATGAACCAAGTTTCATCATACAACCCTCGTGTGACACAACAAAGCTATATGACTACACTCAAGTCAAATATCTCATATAAATGTATTAATTCCCGACGACAAGAAAACAGGCCTTGTGTAACATTACAAACCACATCTCATTGCCAAACTTAATAAATATATAAATATTGGAAAGGCTGTGTTAAAAACGTTCAATTTTAACATTACCACTTAATATTATTCATAAAAGGGATTTTAATATTAATTAAGTCTCATTTTAATTTTAACATATTTATAACACTTATAACCATGCTTATGACACTCATAACAACTTATATCAACATGTAAAGCATATTTATTTCATGAACAATTCATGTTATGCAATTTCTATACTTGTAAAGTACATCTATCCTTGATGATGTGTATGTGTAATATTATACAATTTCTATACATCATATGTCTAAAGATGTACATCATAAATGTTCTTGGTTGACATTTAAGGTAAAATATATCCAAAATATTTATCCAAGTATAATAACCTTTATTACAACCAAATAAATGTCATAAAAATCATTTAAATGAACAAGTATAATAATGCACACATATTGATCCATTTGTTTGATTTTGCATACTTGACATTTTTGTCGCAATATGTTCATAAATCATCCAACTCATGAATGACATTTTAAACACATAATTTAATACAAATCAAACCTATAAGGAGAATTTGGGTGATGCATAACACACACGGAACAATTTCTCGCAAAACTGTTTGACAATCGAACAATTGTGCTACTCGCTTCAGTTGCCTAAAAGGTGACCTATACCCAGTATCTAACACTTGAACACCCAATATATGTCTAAAACAAACCTTTATTGACTCAAAAAAGCCCTTAAAATAATTTTAAACCCTTTGAAAAAATTATGACAGCAAGTTATCCCAAGCAATCAAAAACTGTCCAGTTTTTCAACAAATTAGGGACTGTTTTTGCATATACATTTTCAGCCACACCAAGCATCAATAAAATCCCAAGTTTTTTAGATTTCAAACACTTTGAATTCACATTGAAATGATCTTAAGAACAGGGAAAATGTGGCAGAAAACACTCCCAAATCATTCCACATAAACTTGGCCTACCATAACCAAAATAATGTGGTCTTTGCCAAGATTCAAACTCAATCATCATCACATCATCACATATCTATATCAAACTCAATTTTCAGCCCCTAATCTCTGATACTAATGTAATTTTCTAGCATACAAAATTCTCTACAACAAGAAATTAAGTTTTGTATGCCTAGGGTCTAGGAATTGAGTAAGCATGGCATTTAAAGCTTTTCAAGAAAACATACCCTTTCTCCTAGCTCTCTTGAAATTTTGTTCAAATCTTTTGAAGCTTTAGAGTACCAAATTAGGTCCTCCTCAATCAAGTGATACCCTTGACAATGTTTTCCCTCTTTGGCTTGACTTAAAACTCAATCAAAATCAAATTGATTAAAACTAGATTTTCTAACAAAACCTAGGGTTTCCAACACTTGAAAATAAATCTTCAACACTTAAAATTACTCCCACACTTATCTAGATCACTTCACAAGGATCTAAAATCCCATATCAATTGATCAAAATGATGAAAAATTGATTATAATTTCAAGGGGGGAACAAACTCGAGTACTGTAGCAATTAAGGAGAAAATTACTCTCTTTGTTTTCCTTTTCAATTTCTTAAAATGAAAAATGAAATAATTCCTCCCTTTTATATTTTCCATAATTTAATTAATAATTAATTAAATATATTTTATAAAAAATAACATGGCCAAATGTATGATTAATTTTAATATACATCTAATGCATATTAACCATACAAGTGTTTTTTATAATATAAAGCCAATATACTGCCACTTGTTAACATTTCATTTGCTAAGATGAAAATGTTAACATACATCATTCTTATCATATTAAATTGAAATGAACCAATCAAATAATCCCAACATAATATATATTTACACATATCAAATATATATAAAATGATGTGTAAATAAAGAGAAAAAAGCCAGTCGATAATGGGCAAGACTCAATAAGTTCACCGTAAAGTCAGTAGTAGACGATATAATTGAATCAAACTTCTTTAATTCTTTTATTTAATTAATTTTAACAAGATTAATTAAATATATCCATAGACCAATATTGACACAGCTATACAATACAACCCTCGGATTAGAATGAAGTGCAAAATTTCAATTATGAACCTTTCTGTCTTCAGTTACTATATAATTCAATTCTTCTGTCACAAAATGCTCCGATTAGATCAGGGGTATGACATAATCATCAAACCCTTTTAGATCCAATGCTATTGAAACGTATCGACACCTTTGAGGATTGCACAACCTATATGCGTTGGGTTCCCATTTGGTTTCTTTGCTTTCTCTCTCTATCAGAACAGTAAAAAACATTCTCTTTTATCATTATATTGATCTCAGCTATTTCACAACCAAACTCCATCATTTCAGTTCCTATGAACTCAGAATCAACACCAAAACCTCAAAATCTCCTTGGATTAGAGTTCTAACCATCGGATCATGAGGATTTAGGAGAAAAAGAGGTATAGTGAACAGTAGTCGAAGAGAGATTCAAGCTAAAAAAGGCTCTAAACTCACCTACCAGTTCAAGTAAGCTTGTTCTTCAGCTTTTCTCTCTCATTTGAGCTATCATTTTGCATAGATCTAAGAATATATAGCTTGGGTACTGTTCATAAAACCCTAGAATTTGGAAGTTTTCTAGTTTATCATTTAAATCGATAAATTAGAGGGCTTTGATAACTATTGATATAGAAATAGATGAAAATACTTAATAGTAGAGTGAGATCATATATGATGGTGTGTTAGAGAGAGAGAGAGAGAGAGAAACGGGTGCGAGAGTAGTATGAACATGCATTGTATCATGCACGCACATTATAATAGATCACAAATCTGTGTTTGTATGTGTATCCAGGCATAACAGCTGAGACGAGAGGATCTTCATCGTAAGGAGGATACCAAGAGGGTGGTTTCCCACTCCAGAACAGTGAGTGGACATTTCTTCCCTTCGTCTCGTTTTATGTTATTCATGAATAATTATAATGCTAGAGATGATAGTATAAAATATGAATGTATATGTATATAACTGAAATAAGGAGGCGTTGGATATATGTTGTATGGTGGCTAGGAGGGCCCCTTGTTTGTGATAGAATAGGTTTGTGATGAAACCTAGATTACTATGAATATGAGGCCAGAGGCCTAATATTGATATTATGATTATGAGGCCGGAGGCCAATGTTATATATAATATGTGAATGTGGCATAGTTGAGTGTAATGGTCGGGGTACCCTATTTATTGATTTGACATTATGATCTAGCGTGTCTTGTTTATTGTTTTGGTCTTGTGAGCCACAGATGATATTTTTGGCCTGATAAGTCAACGATGATTTGAATTGCCCTGATAGGCCATTGATATCGATTTATGATTATATGTGCTATGTCATTGACTATCTATAGGCGAGGATTGACCATACAGCTCGTAGAGAGTAGGTGAAATCTAATAGTCCTAAGGTGAAGATTGATCATACAGCTCAGGATAGAGTGGGTGGAATCTAATAGATTCAAGAATGTGGATAATCCACACAGTCCAAGATGGGATGGGTGGAATCCAACATGTCCAAGCTATAGCATGCTAGCCATTTATATATATATATGTATTGATGAGCACACATCCCCAACCAGAATTACAGATCAACCATACAGCTCAGAGAGAGTGGATGGGATCTTATAGATCGAGGGGTCATATGCGTATTTGATTTATATTGACTTTCGTAGTCATGTAAATTATGTCACATCACATTTGATTTGGATTTCAAAGAATTTTCAAAATCAGTGTATCTATATTGATGAGTACATAAAAGTGTATGTGTATTAAGAGTTAAATTTATCATTTTACACTTAAAGTATGATTAACTCTCT
>JAVXUL010076572.1:0-24446 GCA_035590515.1 Trichilia minutiflora | reverse complement strand
CACTGTTTAGAAAATGATTTGTAATAAAAGATATTTTATGTATTTGGCTTGGCCAAGAGGACTATGTATTGTATTTTATAAAAATACTGAGATGGATGTTAATGTGATCGAGAATCTTCCATTTTCCTTTATTTTGTTTATTTATTGATTAATGAGTTTGAAAATAGGTACTAATGCCTTGCAGGTTCTAGAGGTGCATTCTAAGTAATAGGATGCATTTCTGGGATTCGCGGCGATTGCCACATGGCAGACTAGGGTCGGGGCGTGACAAGAATTGATTTACACCTTAGGAGGCTTCAATTTCTTTCAATTTTAGAAATCCCCAAAACTTTAATTTGCTCCTTTTCTTACTTCTTGTTGTATCAATGAAATGAGGCTTGTACCATGAAGTTGTGGGAAGTAATTTTTTCAAATGTTGTTGAAAGTTGTTGTCCGATTTTTTTGCAAGTGTTAGAGAATGATTTAAGAGACAATTTTGAATTGTCATTAACTTATATTAGATGTTCAAGTGTTGTATATCATATGTAGGTTGCAATTTTGTCAAAATGTGTATATTGCAAAAAATTATCGATTTTCAAATTTCTCTTTCATGGAATAGTTTCATATGCCTCCTACATCACCTAAATAATTCGTTTAAGTCACATTTAGTATAATTAGATGTTTTGGTGAATTATTGATGTGTTGAGTGGTTTACGACAAAACATATGACATAAGTTATCGAATTTGTTAAATTGAATGAAATCTCATTTTTGATATGTAACTTGATGCTTATTCATTGTATGGATGTTTTTTATAAAATTTTCATATGTAATAAGAGTTATTATATTTAATGATAATTATTGAATTACCAACTTTGATAGAAAAGAAATCTTACGAACAAAAATAGGTTTTGTTTTCTTATATGACCAAATCCTAAGTACCTTGAATAGGTGTCTATTTTTGATGATTTTGATTAATTAAAAGTGGATTTATACCTCTTATGAAGTGATCAAGGCCTAAGTAAAGTCAATTTCCAGAGTTGGAATTGATTTTCACGTGTAGGATATTTAAGATTTGTGTTAAAAAACCTTAATTCAATCAAGTTTTATGATTGACTTTAATAAGGCCAATAAGGTATATATAAATATATCTTGGAACTTGAGTGTCAAGTATGAATAAGTATGATTTTATTTTAAATGGTTACACATACAGCATTTTGTTTGTGTGTCTTTGATTGAAATATTCATATGATGATTGTGTTATACATGTTGATGTAGGTAGTTATGAATGTCATAAACATGCTTTATAAGTGTCATAAACATGTAATTTTTAATGAGACCTCATTTTATTAACAAATCCCTTTGTTATTAATATTAAGTGGTAATGTTGAATATTGAGAATATTTGACATAGCCTTTTTAATATTTATGTGTTAATTGAATTCAGTAATATAATATGGTTTGTTGTGTCACATAAGGTCCATTTCTTTGTCGTTATGAATTAATGCATTTATATGAGATGTTTGACCTGAGTGTAGTCATGTACCTTTGTTGTGTCACATAAGAGCTATATGATGAAACTTTATTCATAAGAAATATTGGTTTGACTTAACTAAAATTTAATTTTTATTATATCACACATGATCATAAAATTCTAGAGGCTGAATAATATTGAAAGTTATAAGGGTTTACCTACCTGATTAACGAATGCTTGAGTTATTATATCATACAAACTTATGTTAATCAAGTCAATTGGGATTCCAATACCCATTAGAAAATAATGAGATTCATTTTTCGATTTGCATATTAAAGGGTTATGCATTTTGAATAAAATAGTAAGAGTAATTTAAGAATTAATTTTATTTCTTAAATTTTAATACTCATTATGATTAAATCTATATTGTTTGTTTAAGGATGTTAATATAGTTTAAATTTGTTTGCTTTGCATAATCTTCTTCGTATAATGTTAGTGTCTGAAAACTGAATAATCCTAAATGTTTTTTTGAGTTATTTTATATAATTAAAATTATTTTAATATATGTACAGTTTACCTGTGTTCTTAAAACTTCGATGCGTAAAGCCATGTTAGATGGTGTATTAGAGAATGAAAGAAAGAGATGAGTTTCGTGTAGAACTCATACTTAAGTCTCTCGCATCTACCTTTAGTGATTTCATCGTTAACTTTTATATGAATAATATTGATGTGTCCTTAGTAGAGTTGCATAATATATTCATAACAGCTGAAAGAAAAGGTTAACAAGTTTAAAAAGAAGAAAAAATCACAGAAACTTAAAGGTGGGATACAAAAGAACAAAGAAAATAAATCAGAGATAATTCCTATTTTTATTGATAAACGGATGGGCATTAGAAGATAAATTGTTGTATCATCTTGCAATAAGTGGCTAAGGAGAAGCAAGTTATTGTTTTAGGCTTTTAGGGTATGTTTGTGATTGAAGTAAATTTGTCAGAAAAAAATAGTTGCTTATAGGTATTAAATATCGAATATGCATCTCATGATTATGATGATATGTAAATTTTGATAAATATTAGACATTTGTAAAAGGATGAGATTCATATGTATATCGGTAATGCAACAAGAGTTGTTATATTAATTGTAGGCTAATAGACATTTGAGTTGTTTAATAAGCATGATGAGTATACCAATAAGAGAAAAACGAGATAATTTGAATATAACTTATACTAAGGCATTATTGATTACGTCATTTTAGTGAGAAAAGATTACACAAGATAATTTCAGAGTGTGACTTGGATATAAGTGATTATGAATCATTTATAACTTTTAAATCTTGTATCATGGGTAAAATGACTAAATTACCATTTATTATAAATGGTGATAAATATTAGATGTTTAATCTGTTGTTCACATAGATGTATGTGGACCAATATCAACATATATTAAGATGATTGTTCGTATTTCATTATTTTACAGATGATTTTCTTGAGATTTAGATACGTGTTCTTGTTAAAATAAAAATCTAAAACTTGTGAAAAGTTCATGGAATATGAGAGTAAAATAGAAAACCAACTCGATAAAAGTACTAAATTCTTCTTATTAAATCGTGAGGGTGAATACTTATATCATAATTTTTATATCATCTCAAGGCTCAGGAAATTATATCCCAATGGATTCCTCCAGTTATACCACAGTTGATTGACGTATTTGAAAAAGAGAAATCATGCTTTATGAGATATAACATGTTTTATAATGAGTAATGCCAATCTTTCAGCATTCCTTTAAGGATTTGCTCTTGAAATTGCTAACCATATTTTGACTAAAGTTTTTAAAATCAGTGTATTAAGTTCTATATGAGATATGAAAGAGAAAGAGGTCTAACTTTAACTATGTTCAAGTTTGGGGTTGTCTAGTAAAAAGGCTTAATCCCGATAAGTTTCAAGTTAAAAGTGTTGGATGTAGCTTTGTGGGGTATCCAAGAAAGTCTATTAGATAATAGTTTTATCATGCTGAAGAATAAATTATGTTTATTTTTAAACATGCTATTTTCTTAGAGAAAGAGTTTCTCAAAGATAGATATGATAGTAACAAAATAGAACTTGAAGAAATTCTTTAGTAATTTCTCAACCACAAACTAACACTCAAACTTTAAAGAAACTTATTCAAGATCTATAAACACTAAGATATATAAGTTGGTTAGGATATCATGATCACCTCATCGATATTTTAGATATCATAAGAAAGATAGATCTGTTATGTTTTCTACTATTAATAAGGATCTTATAACCTACAATAAGGTAGTAATTTGTATAGACTCAGAGAAGTAGCTTAAAGACCATAAAATTCGAAATGGACTCCATATACTCTAACCAAGTGAGGACTTTGGTAAATCACCTAAAGGTATTATACCTATTAGATTTAAAGGGTCTTTAAAAGAAATACTAGAGTTACTAAAGAAGTGAAGACTTATAAAGCAAGGCTGATAGTAAAAGATTTTATCAAAGTAAGGAGTTGACTTAATAAAATATTTTAAGAGTAGAAATGCTTAAATCCATTTGGATTTTACTTGCTATAACAGTATACTTTGTTTATGAGATATGATAGATGGATGTTGAAATTGCCTTCCTTAATAGTTTTTTAGAAGAGGATGTATACTTGACACAGCCTGAGATTTTTATATCCACTAAAAATACCAATATAAGATATTAGGTATAGAAGTGTATTTATAAATTTAAGCAAGCTTTTCAATTATAGAACATATATTTTGATATGATAATTAATGAATTTGATTTCATCAAAAGTATTTTAATGATTTATGTGTTTACAAAAAGGTTAGTAGGAGTAAGATAATGTTTTTAGTTTTATATGTAGAAGATATATTGATCATTGAAAATGATGTTAAAACGTTATATTTAGTAAAGATTTGATTATCATCTATTTTCTCCATAAAAGACTTAGGAGTGACATCCTATATATTAGATATAAAGATCTATCATGATAGATCTATAAAATGTTAAGATTATCTTGGTCTACATATATAAATAAAGTGCTAATGAGATTCAGCATAGAAAATTCCAAGAAAGGATACATGTTGATGTTTCATAAAGTTACTCTCTCTAACAGACTATCTCTTAAAATATAATCAAAGAGAGAATACATGAATAAAATATTATATGCTTCAACAAGTGATTCTATCATGTATATTATGCTATGTATGACACCCTGCGTGGCTTATACTATAAGGTTGTGAGTAAGTTTCAGGCTGATCCAGGTGAAAGTCACTGAAAAGCCATAGAAATACTTTTGAAGTATTTAAGAAGGACTGAAGAATTGTTTCACATATAGGAGGATATGACTTGGTACTTAAGGATGACACCGACTCAAGTTTTTAGTAAGATAAAGAAGATAGCAAATCAATTTCAAGATATATATTTACTTAAAAAATAGTGGAGCAATAAGTTGGATGAGTTTTAAATAGGAAGTTACTATTGTTACTATGGTTTCTACTATAGAAATAAAATATAAAGTAACTTCAGATGCTGTTAAAGAGGGTTCTTAGATGAAAAAGTTCATTATTAAACTTAGTAAAGTTTCTACCATTGTTAATCCAATTTTACTGTATTAAGTCTATGCCATAGAGATAATTGGCTTTGAGTGCAAGTGGGAGATTAAAAGAGATATGCTTTAAAATCTCTTGAAAATCTTTTGATCGACAAAATGAGTATTTTTCTTTATATGATCATTTATCATGGCAATATGTATGTTTGATTTACATGTTATAATAAAGCTCATGGATTGTATGCAATACGCATTGTTATGATTAGTTCATATTTATAAGATTGTGTGTTGGTAGCATTATCCTTAAATATTTCTAGTTATAGGGCTATATAGTGAGGCTTTTGTAGTACTAAAAAAACTAGTATACACTTCTCTATTCTATATGATATAGGATAATCGATCTCATAGATTACATGTGTGGGGATACTAAAGAAGTATATAGGTACTTATTAGATGAGTATGAGTCCATTGAATAGACTCACACAAATTATCCAAATGCTAATTATACTTAACTATCAATTGGACATTTTTCGTATCAATTATGTAAGTAATCCTTAGACTTTACAATACCATAGTTATCTTGTGAGTGAATTATCATACTTTGATACTATTTAGGACAAATATATATTCAGGCTTGTAATCAGTAGGGATTGGATCTAGTGAGACATTCATAGAGGTATGTGAGTGTTCGAGAAAGAATCCATTAACTTTAATGTTTGAGAGAGAATGCTCTATAAAAATAATTCAGATTTGACTCAAAAAATCCTAAGCCCGGGTAACAGATTATGTATGATTAAAAAGTGTGCTCTCAATGATAATAGACAATAGAGTCATAATATGATATTTATTATACATAGCATTGGATCTAAAACGGTTTGATAATTATAGCATAGCCCTGATCTAATCGAAGCATTGTGTGTTGAAAAGATTGAATTACACAATAACTGATGACTTGATATTTGAGGGTTACATAGACCCAAGTTTCTAGTCAGATAAAGATGATAGCAAATCTACCTCAGGATATGTATTTATTTTAAATGGTGGAGCCGTAAGTTAAAAGAATTTTAAACAGGAAGTTACTACAGATTCCACCATTGAAATGGAATATGTGACAGCTTCAGAAGCTGTTAAAGAGAGTGTTTAGATGAAAAGTTCATTATTGAACTTAGTGTGGTTCCTACCATTATTAGTTCAATTTGACTGTACTATGATAATAATGGGGTCATAACACAAGCCAAGGAACCCAGGTCTCATCAGAAATCTAAACACATATTGTGGAGATTCCACATTATTCATAAGATCATAGCTTGAGGTGATATCCATATTGAGAGCATGATCTCTGATCAGAACATCGCTGATCCATTTACCAAAGTCTTATCTCAGAAGATACGTGAAGAATATTTTTGAAAAATGGGTCTTTGTCATAGGGGTAATTAGCTTTGAGTTTAAGCAGGAGATTAAAAGAGTTGTATACCCTAAAAGCCAATCACGATGTGATCTATGATTGTAAATTTTGTAAAAACTTTTATAAATATTATGATTAATAAAATGAATATTTTCTTATCTCTATATTGTCTTTTATCATTTGCATATGTATATTTGATTTACATACAATAATAAAGTCTATGGAATGTATGTAATACATATTGTTATGATGAGTTTATATTTATGAGACTATATATTAGTAGTATCATTCCTAAATATTCCTAGTCGTGGGACTATAAAGTGTTATAGTATCGAAAACACTAGTATATACTATCCTTACTATATACGATAGAGGATAATTGATCTTATAGATTATTTGTGTGAAGACACTAAAGAAAGTGTATAGGTGCTCAGTGATTGAGTATGAGTGCAGTGAACAGACTCGTACGAATTGTATAAATACTAATTACATTTAATTGTCAATTAGACATTCGTTGAATTAATTGTGTAAATGATCCTTAGACTTTACAACATCATGGTTACGTTGTAAATGAATTGCCATACTTTGATATTGTTTTGAATATGTCTATATTTAGGCTTGTGATAGGTAGTTATTAGATGTGGTGAGACATTTATAGAGGTATGTGAATGTTCAAGAAAGAATCTGTCAGCCTTGGTGTTTGAGGTAAAGTTCTCTATGTAAATAACTCAGATTTAACTTATGAAATCCTTGGTCATGATGATATATTATGTGTGATTGAGAAGTGTGTTTTTAATAGTAATACACAATAGAGTTGTTATTTATTATTTATTATATACAGCATTGTATCTAAAAGAGTTTGACTATTATAGTATACCCCTGATCTAATCGGAGCATTATATAATAGAAGTATTGAATTACATGATTACCAATAAAAAAAAGGTTCATTTTTGAAACTGTGGACTTCATTATAATCTGGGGGCCTTATTGTATGGCTAGGTGTCAATATTGGTCTGTAGACATATTTAATTAATATTCTTATACATTAATTATATAAAAAATAATTAAAGAGTTTAATTTTGGATATAAAAGGAATTGAAGAAGTTTAATTCGGTTATATAGTCTATTACCGATTTTACGGTGAACATATTAAGTCTTACCCATAATTGACTTGGTTTTTTTATAATTATTTTATGTATTGCTTTAATATATTAAACTAAGGTAATTTGATTGATTAACCTAAGCTTAGTGATGGAATGAGTGATATATGTTAACGTTTTATCCTAGTAAGTAAAATATTGACAAGTGGTAATATCCTAACCTTACATTTAATTAATACTTGGATGGTGGATACATATGAGATGTGTATTAATTTCATCCATCCATTTAGAAACCTTAAATCCAAGTATTTAATTTAATTAATGGTTAATTAAATTAAAAAAATATAAAAGGAATATTATTGTTTTATTTTTCATTATTAGAAAGAAAAAGAAAACAAAAAATTGGCTTTCTTCTTGTTTTCCACTGTCCACTTCCAGGCAACAAAAGGTGGCCATTTTTTAATCATTTTCAGCAATTGAAAAGTGATTCAAGACCCTTGAGAAGTGATCTTGACTTGGGTATAAGCAATTTCAAAGGTTGAAGATTGAATTATTTCCAATAGTTCGAAACTTAGGGGTTTTGATATAAAACCTAGAATTATTCAAAGTGTTTTGATTGATTGTAAGAAAGCCGAAGGGGAAATCAAAGAGCCAAGGGAATCAATTGATATAAGAGAATCTATTTTGGTTCTCTAGGGCTTCAAAATCTAGAAAATAAGGCAGTAGGATTGCTAGGCATAAAAGGTAAATTTTAAGCCTTTAAATTTGTCTATATATAATTCAATTCCTAGATCCATGGCATGCAAATTTATTTTTATATTTTAAGAAACATTGCATGCTAGAATCTTACATTGGTATTAAGCTTAGGGGTTAAAAATTGAGTTGTGTATGGATGTGTGATGATGAGATGATGATTGAGCTTGAGTCTTGGTGAAAATCGTATTGTTTCTGTTTTGATAGGCCAAGTTTGTATAAAATGATTGAGGAGTGTATGATGCCACATTTGCCTTGTTCTTGTGATCATTTCATAATGCATTCAAAGTGTTTGAAATTTAGAAAATTTGGATTTTAAGTGATGTTGCATGTTGGCAGAAATGAATATGCAAAAACAGTCCCTTATTTGGTGAAAAAATAGATATTTTTCGACTAGTTTAGGATAACTTGCTATTGGAATATTTTTCAATGGTTAGAAATTATTTCGGTAGCTATTTTGTGTTAACAAGGATTTATTTTAGACATAAATTGGGTGTGCAAGTGTTGGATACCGAATATAGGTCACGTTTTCGACAATTATAGTAAGCAACACAATTATTAGATTGTCGAGCAATTTTTTGAGAAATTGTTTCATGTACGTTATGCATCACCCAAATTATTCTCATAGTTCAGATTTGGCATAAAATTATGTTTTTAAAAGTTCATTCATGAGTTGGATGGTTTGTGGAAATATTGTGACAAAAGTTGTCGAATATGCATAATCGACCAAAATGGCTCAGTTTGTGTACATGCTATATTTGTTTCTCTATGAAATTGTTTCTTATGATCTTGTGAAATGTAAAAAGAGTTATTGCATTTACATAGATATAAATATATATGTTAAACTTAAGTGTCAAAAGAGAATAAACATGAGTGAAAATTGTTTATACATGTGATGTATAATGATTTTTTAATATTGCACACACAGATCATCTAAAATGAATGTTCTTGCATTATATGAATTAGTCATAAAACTAAATGTGCTATACATGTTGATGTAGGTAGTTATAAATGTTATAATTATATTTTATAATTATTATAAACATAAATAATTAAAATGAGACCTAATTAATCATAAAACCTTTTTATGAATAATATTAAGTGATAATATTAAAATTCAAAATTTTAACATAGCCTTCAAATAGTTATGTATTTATTGAATTTGGTACGAGATATAGTTTGTTGTGTTACACAAGACCTGTTTCTTTGTCGTCAGGAATTAATACATTTACATAAGATGTTTGATCAGAGTGTAGTCATATAGCTTTGTTGTGTGACACAAGGATTGTCTAATGAAACTTTTTTTGTTTTTTTTGGATCAGAAAAACTCCTACACCCAGCCATCACCGAGACGTTCAGTCGAGCACGAAATCGATGCGCCTCTTGGGGACGGACCTCACAGATCACTTGGCAGTCGTCCTATACCATAGGATGCATGCACAGGGACCACACACGGTGGTACCAAACGCAGGATAAAACCCTGGTCTGGCCCCCTAGTCACTTCGTAGGGAGATGACTGGGGTGGGAATCAAACCTAGGACCTTGAAGGTTTTAGGTGCAACCCCCACCGCCAAGCTAACCTTGGGGGGATTGTCTAATGAAACTTTGTTCATAAGAAATATTGGTTTTATGTAACTAGAATTTGTAATTTGTTGTGTCACACAAGGTCATAAAATTCTAGAGGCTAAATAATAGTGAAAATTATAAGTGTTATAATTGGTAAGAGTTACCTACTTAATTAAAGAATGTATAAGTTGTTATGTCATATAAGCTTGTGTTATTCAAGTTAATTAAAATTCCAATACCCATTAAGAAATAATGTGATTGATTTTTCTATTTGCATATTAAAGAGTTAACATTTTGATTAAAATAGTAAGAGTAATTTAAGATTTAATTTAATTTAATTTTTAAATTTATAATACTTATAATAATCATGTTTGCATTGTTTTGGTGTATTTTAATACAGATTAAATATGTTTACATTATATAATTCACTTGCTACTATATTAACATCTGAAAAACTTAATGGTCTTGATAATTTTTCTTACTGGCTATGCATACTTAAAATAATTTTAATGTATGAAAGGCTAGTACATGTTCTTGACTCTCCAATATCTACAACCATACCTAATAGTGCATCAGAGAGGGAGAGACTAATAGTGAAGAAATGAAAGAAGGATGAAGCAATCACAAGATGTTATATGTTGGCTGATATATCCAAAGAATTACAGCATCAACATGAAAAGATAGATGCTAGATCTATCTTGCTCTACTTACAAAAGTTGTTTGGGAGTAATACCAAAGTAGTTAGGTATCAAACAACCAAAAATTTGGTTGTAAGGTGTAGCCTAGCGAATCAGTATCCCATTATATTAGAAGATGATTAAATAGATGGAACATCTTGATGATTTGGAGAGCATAAGCTCCGAGTAGATTTGATCCTCCAATCTCTCACACCCACTTTTAATAATTTTATTAATAATTTTCGCATGAATAAAATTAATGCAACCCTATCAGAGTTGCATAGCATGTTAAAAACAATTAAGAGTTAGATCTTATCAAATAAAAAATCTAACAAAGTTATGATGATGGTTGGTTTCTTCTGGCTCTACAACAAGCAAAGTTAAGAAGTTTAACAAAAAAAAAAAAAGAAATCACCGAAATCGAAAGGTGGGATATAAAAGAGTCAAAAAAGAAGCCTAAAGGTACCTATTTTCATTATGGAATTGACGAGTAATGGAAAAAAATTATAGGTAGTATCTTGCAATGAAGGTAAAAGAGAAGTAAGTTGTTGCTTCAGGCTCTATAGGTATGTTTGTTACTGAAATTAATTTATCGAAAAAGAATAATTCCTTATAGGTATTAGATACTAGCTGTAGATATCATATATGTAATGATTTGTAGGTTCTAATATACATTAAACACATATAGAAGGATGAGATCCAAATGCATGTCAGTAATAAAGTAAGAGTTGCTACATTAACTATAGGCATTATACATCTTAGTTTGTCTAATAGACATGTATTAGATTTATATGACTGTTATTATGTACTTACTATTGTAAAGAAATAGTTTCTATATCAAACCTTGATGAGATCGATTTTGAGCTATATTTTAATAACACTTGTTGTAAATTATCACTAAATAATATGTTATTTGGTAATAGTATATTGTGTAATAGTTTGTACATTATTGATGTATCCGGTACTATTTTGCATGTTAAACATATCAGTATGAGAAAAAAAGATAACATAAATATGACCTATTTATAACATTATCGACTAAGTCATATTAGTGAGAAAAGATTACACAGGTTAATTTAAGAGAGTTATTTAGATATAAATGATTATGAATCATTTCAAACTTGTGAATTTTGTATCATGGTAAAATGACCAAATCACCATTTATCACAGATGGTGATAGAGCATCAGATGTTCTATCTTTGATTCATACAGATGTACATAGGCTAATATCAACACATACTTGAGGTGGTTATTCATATTTCATTTCATTCACTAGAGGTGTCTAACGGGCCGGGTCGGCCCGCGAACCGACCCAGCCCGTCAAAACCCGGGCCTGAATCGACCCAGATTACTGTTCATACGATCCGGGCTGGTCCGAGCCAATAAAAAAGGTCCGGGCCGGTTCCAGAATTCTGGAATCGCGAAACCGGATCGTAACCGACCGGAATCGACGGGCCTGTCGGTCCGACAACGAAGACGGCGGCAGAACCGGCGGTTCAACGGCAGAGACGGCAGAAGCAGCGGCAGAGACGGCGGAGGCCGCGACGGAGACGGTGATGGTGGCGGTGACGGCACCGGAAATCGGTATCGGAATCGTTACTATTTTTGATACAGGCTGGGCCGGTTCCACTCTCCCCGAACCATCGAACCGGCCCGGACCGGCCCGTTACTGTTCTTGGGTCGATCCGGTTCCACTACCCCCAAACCGTCGACCCGGCTCGAACCCGCCGGGTCGGGCCCGTTAGACACCACTATCATTCACTGATGATTTTTCTAAGTTTGGATACGTGTTCTTGATGAAACACATATATGAAGCTTTTGAGAAATTCATAAAATATAAGATGAAGTGAAAAATCAATTCTATAAGAGTATTAAAACTCTACGATCATATTATAGAGGCAAATATTTAAATCATAAATTTTAGATTATCTTAAGACTCAGGAATTGTATGATAATGGACTCCTTTTAACTATATCACAGCTGAATGGTGTATCTAATAGGAAAAATCATACTTTATTAGATATGATACACTGTATGATGAGCAATGCCAATCTTTCAGTATTCTTTTGGGGATTTGCACTCAAAACTGCTAATTATATTTTGAATAGAGTTCCTACAAATTCAATGTCTAAAATTTTATATGAGATATAAAAAGAAAAAAGTCTAACTTTAAGTATGTTAAAGTTTGGAGTTGTCTAGCCCATGTAAAAAGGCTTATTTTAGATAAACTTGAAAGTAAGAGTATTAGATGCAATTTTATGGGTATTTGAGAGAGTTTATTGGATACCAATTCTATTATACTAAGGAATAAATTATGTTTATTTCTAAGCATACTTTTTTCTTAAAGAAAGAGTTTTTTAAAGATGGATATAATAGTAACAGAATAGAACTTGAAGAAATTTCTGGAATTTCTTAGCCACAAAGTAACACTCAAACTTTAAAGAAACCTATTTTAAAACCTGTAAGCACTGAAATTCGTAGGTCAACTAGGATGTTAAGAACACATGATAGATATATTAGATATCATGGTGAAGGTGTTTATAAGGTCTTCCTCACTGTTGATGAGGATCCTATAACTTACAATGAGGTGATAATTAATATCGACTCAGAGAAGTGACTTAAAGCCATAAAATCCGAGATGGACTCTATGTACTCTAACCAAGTATGGACTTTAGTTAATCCTCCTGAAGGTATGGGTCTTTAAGAGAAAGACTGGAGCTATTGGAGAAGTAGAGACTTATAAAGTAAGACTGGTACCAAAAGATTTTATTCAAAGACAAATAATTGACTTTGATGAAATATTTTTATCGATAGCCACGCTTAAATCAATTCAGATTTTACTTGCTATAATTGAGTACTATGACTATAATTATGCTTAAATTCATTCAGATCGTGAAACTACGCTTTGATGAGATAATCAAAGAGTTTGATTTTATCAAAAACCCTGATGATCTATGTGTTTACAAGAAGGTTAGTGGGAGCAAAGTGACATTCTTGATTTTGTATATAGATGACATACTATTTATTAGGAATGATGTAGGAATATTATAATCAGTAAAGATTTGACTGTCATCTAACTTCTCTATGAAAGACTTAAGAGAAGCATCCTACATATTGGACATAAATGTTACAGATATGCCCTAGAATCAATTGTGTCATATGATTTAGGGTCATTATTTTTTTGTATATATTCTTCGTAATTAGTTGTAAAAATGTTTATAATTAATAAAATGACATTTATATATCTTGCATTGTGTTCAGTTGCTATTGATTAAATTTTCTTTCTTAATACGAGATATGTCCTTGTATATATTATGTGTCGAGATTCTATCTATAACAAGTTATAGATATGAGAGTAGAATCTTTGATTTAAATATATTCTAAATTTAATCCCGATTAAGGTAGTGTTATTAGGGACAATAGCATTGTATGATCAGTATGATTTGCTACTGTCAAATATTAGTATTGGATACTAATAGTTAAGTAACGAGTCTCATGTCATAAGAACATAAACACGGGTACCATGTTTGAGAAAATGGTACTGAATGTGATCGAACGTGATAAATCACATGGATAAATATCTACAATCAATGATTTATCGCACAGTCGTACTAGTGTACCATTAGTCTTTAGACTTGAGACATTACGATTACAATCTGCCGTAAGGCACATCGTTCACTTGTGTATATTGCACTGAACTAATCACACTTGGTAAAATAAGCTTGATGGCAATGTGTTCTTATTGTATGAGAACAGGTGATGGCTAAGATGAAATCTGGTGGGTCAGGTATTTGAGCTTGAGATCCTAGGCAAAACTATCATCTACGAGGATTAAATCTCTGGTCAGAGTACACGAATTCTAAAAATAAATTTTTAGATATGTGGATCCCATTTATGATTGAGATTCTGATCCTATGATCGAGTTAGGGGTTTGACTATACTATACCTACACTCTATTGGGAGTTGACAGAAGAGATACTCTACTACATGTAAGTATAATTATATTGATTTATCCGAATTATATTCTCTATGTTCTAGGGATCATGATATCTTACTAGAGGTCATCCATGATCATTGAATGCTTCGGATATAATAGGTAATTCTAAAGTAATGTGAATGTATTCGTTTTGACTCATGTCTAGTTCACGGTGAACCCAAGGGGTCACACAACAATATCTAGTTGTTGATGATGAGTAGACTGATGTCATTAAGTTAGTTAATTAATCAAAAATATATTAATTAATTTTTCGACAATAACGCGCTAGCACCTATTGGTTCAAAAAATATTATGGTATTATTGGATACTTGAAATAATATATTTTGATATATCAATTAATAAATAAAATTATTTATGTATTAATTAATTAAATAAAGTATCCATTTATTGATAAATAAATTGTTTATTTATTAAATTTTAAATAAATGTTATTTAATTTGAATAGATACAAATTTTACACATGGCATAATTATTGTTTATCAAATGTCATCATCATATATGTTCCTATTCCTTTCTTTTGATCTAATAGTCAAGAAAATTCCATAATTATTAATTAAAGTAATTAATAATTAAAGTAATTAATTAAAGTAATTAATAATAATGGATAATATTTCCTTTTTATATATATATAGATTGACTTGGTCAAATGTTATTTATATATATATATTATTTGTTATAATAATAATATAATTATTTGTCTTTGGATAATGTATTTAGCTTCCACCAATCATATAAATACACATGCTTCCATTTGGCTTTATTTAATTGGTTAGTTTTGTTTAAATGTGTTATTAATGTTTGCCAACTATATGGCATTATAAAATTGATTCAAAAATTCTTTTTAACCATTTTGATAGATGTATGGTTGCAGTGGAAGCAAGTATAAGTGATGGATGATTTCATTTTTGAAAATGTTTAGGGGAAAATACGAATTGACACCTGAACTCCCCATCAGCAAGACACGTGGCAAGTGCCCAGGTGACCCCCTCTTCAGGTACACTCTGTCCCAGGTATCCCTCGGCTCAAGGATCCCATCGTTCCAAGATAGACTTCATCTCAAGCAACCTACATTCCAAGAGAACCATCATCACCTCAGAACTTCCGTCGCCTCAGGTATTTCGACAACTGGAATTTGAAGACCATCTACTGGCTCGGGCATCAAGGTAGCTTCTCAGAGAAATCACCTCGGGCCAGGATTTCTTTCATAAACTGGCTTGTGAGTACTCCCTGACCAAAGTTTCGGTAGACACGTGCCCCCTCCCCACTCAAAAATAGGAATGATGATTGATAGTTGGCTCCTTCAATGCACATGTCCCATCCTCTGACCACTTTTTAGGTGATGGGACGGTGTCAGACCTGTCAAACCTGTAGATGTGACAACACTATTAATGAAATTTGACTGCATATTGCCCCATGTCAGACATCACATCCTTTCCATTCTCCGATGCCAATTTATTTCATTGTTCAAGGGAGGGGTACTATATAAAGCAGACTCTTTCAATGGCATAAAGGTTGGATCCTTATTGGATTTTCGTGGGCTTTTCTAACATTTTTAGTCCTTTTTTCTACACTCAGGGAGAGCTTCACAAAGAGGATTTTAGTACTTTGCATTTGAGAGTGATTTAATAGCATCATTTCGTCAGAAACACTTTCTTCTCCGATGACCAATTCTCGGTGATTTCTGCCCTTCATTATAGATTCTTGCCATTTCCATTTATTCTCTCCTTGTTGCTTTGTTTCTTCTTCACTAGAAACACCTTTTATTCCCCCACCCTTGTTCTAACTTAGGCATCGGAGTTTCCCCATCGGGAACCCCTCCCGACGTCACTTCAAAGGTGTTTGCTTTCTTTGTAGGCTTAAGAGATGAAACTTTACCGAAAATAGACATATTTTCACTCATTCTTTGGTGGAAAAACTCGTCATCCGATAACATCCACGTTGTCCTCACACCTCATCAACTGGGTCATTTCACGTTAATCACGAGGAGGGTCCACAGATAATTCTTGCACCAATAGCTGACGCCGTCTATGGGAACAAATAAAAAGTTATTGAAGCACCGTATGTGTAGGAAGGAAGAGGAATAAGTGTTTTTTGAAATTTTTTCCATAGAAAAAGTTTAAAATGGCAGAAAAAAGGCAAGGAGATGAAGATTCTAGCTCCAGTAAAAGTACCGCTCGTGGAGGAGGAAAAATTTCCCTGACCAGGGAGGGACCTTGGTTAGGAAATCGACACGTGGATGGATTTTTAGCCAGCAGGGCATAAGCATTGTAAAAGGAGCTCCTGGAGGTCAGAAGGCAGATGGCCAGGGAGCCAATTTCCCTGAGGGAAGGAAGAACACCACTGGCTCATGAGGGCCTCAAAAGTCGTGCTCCCTGAAGCAGTGGTTCAGAGAAAGTTTGGGAGTCTAGAGAGGTATACGACCATACACCCGGACAGAGATTGACACTTGTACAGAAAGGAAAAGTTAAGGCAACTAAGAGGTTAGAAGAGTCTCATGCGCTTTAGGAGATAAATACCCCCTTCAAGATTTATGAAGGGCGTGGACACCGGAGGAACATCATAAATGAGAATCCCAGAGGGGTAGATCAGTCAGGAGTAGAACATAGCCTGGCCTCCATCGACATGAGGTTTTACCTCAATGAGAAGCATGTCCGAGAAAAAAAAGCAATTGCAGCAGTCAGTAGAAGGGAGATAGAGGAGTGCGTGAAGAAGATGCTTTGCAAGATGGGGGCTTACAGCATACCTGCTTAAGGAAGGAACCCAGGAGCGGAGATGGTCCCTGTCTCAGAGTCTAAGTCCTCCTTTTCAGAGGAGATTTTATCCTTGGTTCTTCCTAGGAAATTCAAAATGCCCCAACTACCTCCCTAATCAGGGAAGACTGACCCGTCCCTGCATGTTGATATATTCAGGGAAATGATGTTGATTCAGGATCTAACTGAGTTACAAATATGCCACCCTTTTCCCCTAACTTTGAAAAGGCCAACAAGATGTTGGTACAAAAATTTGCCACCATCCAACATCAACAGTTTCAATCAACTACTGACCCTATTCAAAAATGAATTCAAAGGAGCGGTAACCACTAGCCGTAACCTAAGCACCCTACTATCGATACGCCAGGGAGCAGGAAAAACCCTGAAAATCTTCGTGCGTCAGTACCACGAAGAAGTAATGGAGTTGGGAGCATACCATCATCCCTTAGCCCTGAAAAGGTTGAAAAAGAGCCTATGGTTAGAAAGGGCCTAGTACAATATCCATCAGCGTACAGTGGATACATATGAAATAGCCCGGATGGAACTACTAAATGAGATTAAGATTGAGGGGAAGATGATATTAAGAATAAAAGAAGAATCCTTAGCAGTGGCAGCCAAGAGGAAACATCCTCTGGAGCATGGCAGAAGAGAAAAGAGGCTCGATACGGGAATCGCAGGCATGATAGAGAGATGCAGATAGGGGAGATAAGGGTCAGGGAACGTTTTACCCCAATCCCCCAAAGATGGCAGGCCTCCAAAACAACATTCACTGAAAAGCCCTCCCGTGAAGGTGGAACAGTTGGCTACCTAGGGATTTACTCCATTAAAGGCTCCTCTGTCTGAAGTATATAAGTATGCGAAGAGTCGGGGTCTTGGCATTACATCCTCAGGCCATGAAAATAAAGGAGCCTAAAAAAACCAAGGGGCGATTCTATGAATTACACAGGGAAAGTGGTCACACCACTGATCAGTACGAAGATTTACGGAATCAAATTGAGGTACTGGTCAAAAACAATTATCTCACAAATTACATCGATTCCCAACACCTCTTCACAGAGTCCGGGCAACATCAGGATGATGAGGACTACCCTGAGCCGAATCTCGATGTCATGGTTATCTCAGGAGGACCCACCCTCACGGGATTATCAAACTATTCTCGTAGGAATTATATGTGCTACTCACTACCCAGTCATACGTCTGATGTCTATTTGATGAATGTGTGGGAAGATAAGAGGTCAAGGATCGCCACCGTGCCTATCATGTTCACAGATAAAGATAAATTAGGGATTCACTACCCCTACAACGATCCATTGATAGTAGCAATAGGATTTGCCTCAAAGCAGGTCAGCAGAATTTTGATTGACACGGGCAGTTCAGCAGATATAATTTTTAAAGACACACTAGACTCCTTAGGTATAGAAGACCTGGAGCTGATTCTACCCAATTTTACTTTACATAGGTTTCGAGATTCGTGCATTAATCCCTTGGGGTCAATACCATTGCCAGTCACCGTGGTGATAAGCCTTATCAAAAGACTGCCATGGTGTGCTTCCAGGTGGTCGACTTAAAGATGCCTTACTCTGTCATCTTGGGAAGGCCCTTTCTCAGGAATACCAAGGCCGTGGAAAGTATCCACTACCTGAAGTTAAAATTCAAGGTCGGGGAAGAAATTGGCATTATAAGGGGTAATCAAATAGAAACGAGGTCGTGTTTTACCACCTTCTCAAAGCAGGCTTATTACATTCACAAGAGGCTATTACAGGATCCGCCTGAGCAGACCGACGATCCCTCAAACAACGCAGGAACAAAATCAAGAGAATCTCTTGTTGTTTAGGTCAGTGAACATGAGAAATCGCTATTTCCCAGGGTGCAACCAGAAGAAACCCTTACCAGTGTGAACGTTACCCTGAAATGGTCATCAGGGTTAGCACCCAACTAAACCCTGAGCAAAGGCAAGCTATAATAGAAACCCTGAGGCAAAATACAGATGTGTTTGCCTGGAGTCATGCGAACCTGCCAAGAATTGACAAAGGAATTATAACCCACCATCTAGTAGTTGGCTCTTCACACAAGCCAGTCCATCAAAAAAGGAGGGTCTTCAACACTGAAGGCAAAGAGCCATCAAGGAAGAAGTAGATAAGTTGTTCAAGGCAAGTTTCATCAGGGAAGTTAAATACCCGAATTGGCTGGCCAATTTTGTCCTGGTCAAGAAAGCCAATGGAAGCTGAAGGATGTGTGTTGACTTAATCGACCTGAATAAAGCATATCCAAAGGCTAGTTTTCCCCTACCCTAAATCAATCAGTTAGTAGACTCCATGAAGGGCATGAATTGTTGAGTTTTATGGATGAATTCTCAGCGTACAATCATATACCACTGTATCCTCCAGACCAAGAGAAGACAGCCTTCATCACTGATCAAGGTTTGTACTATTATAAAGTCATACCTTTTGGTCTGAAGAATGCAGGGGCCACTTTCTAGAGGTTGGTGAATAAAGTCTTCAAGCCACGAATAGGTTAATCCATAGAAGTCTACGTGGATGACATGATATCAAAATCCATCAGGGCTGCAGACCATCCTCTTCACCTGGAACAGGCTTTTTTGCTTCTCAGGGAATAACAGCTAAAATTAAACCCTGAGAAGTGTGCCTTCGAAGTCAGGTTAGGAAAGTTTCTGGGCTTTTTGATTAGTGAGAGAGACATTGAGGCTAACCCCCGGAAGATACAAGCATGGACTTGAAGAATCCCAGCACATTGAAGGAGCTATAAAGCTTAACAGGAAGGTTGGCGGCTTTGAGTCATTTCATTTCTCGATTCACTGACAAGTGTTACCCCTTCTTTAAGGCTGTCAGGAAGGGCAAGGGACTAAGGTGGGATGAGGAATGTGAAGAATCCTTCCAAAAACTTAAGGATTACTTAGCTTCTGCCCCACAGCTAGTCAGCCCTTCACCAAAAGAAACTCTCTATCTCTACCTGACTGTCAGTGAACACGTAATCAGCTCAGTGTTGGTGAAAGAAGATTTTCAACAAGTTCAAAGGCTCATATACTACACCAGCAAGGCCTTGATAGATGTTGAGATGACGTACTCAGCACTTGAGAAGCTATCCCTGGCTCTTGTTATAGCGATCAGAAAGTTGGGGCCTTACTTCCAGGCCCATCTTATAGTAGTCTTGACTGACCAACCACTTCGACAGATTCTTCATCAGCCCAACCTGTCAGGAAGATTGGTCAAGTGGGCAGTGAAACTCAGCGAATTTGACATCGAATTTCAAGCCCACAAGGCTATTAAAGGACAAGCTCTTACGGATTTTATAGTTAAACAGACTACTGCAGAAATATTGGCTATCTCTCAACACGCTAACCAACCTGAGGAGATGGATGTAGATCACTCTGACCCCGAGGAGTCCCTGATCTGGCATCTATGGATTGACGGGTCAGCCAATCAAAGCAGGGGAGGCTCAGGCATCATACTGATCAGGCGAGAGAAAGAAAAGGTCAGGTACACCTTAAGATTTCTTTTTCTTATAACTAACAATAAAGCAAAGTATGAAGTTTTGAATGTAGGATTAAGAATAGTACAAGAGATTGGGGTTTGCATACTCACCGTTAATAGTGACTCATAATTTCTTGTGAATTACTTAAACGGATCATACCAAGCTCGTGAGAAAAGCATGAAGGCTTACTTTACAGAGGTTCAACGCTTGATCAATCAATTTGAGAAGGTGAAGATGCGAAAGATTCTCCGATTCGAGAACCTCCTGGCTGATACCTTGTCAAAGCTCGCTTCATCCCTCATCAAAATATTTTCAAGGTAATTCCTGTGGAAAACCTGGGACGAAAAAGCATCTCTCCACCTAAGAGCATTGGTATCTTGGTAACTCAGGAGAAATTTTTAACATGGATGGACCCTATCCTTAAGTACATCAGTGGAGGCATCCTACCACCTGACAAGAATGAAGCTCTCAGAGTTCAGAGGAAGGCTGTTAGATTCACTGTGATGGAAGGTACTCTATATAAGCGAAGGGTCAGCACTCATTACTTGAGATGCCTAGGCCCGCGAGAAGCAGAGAGGGTGTTGGATGAGATGCACCAGAAAATTTACGGGAATCACAGTGAAAGCCAAAACCTGGTTCATCGAGTGCTCAGACAAGGGTATTACTGGCCAACCATGAGCGAAGACACCCATCAGCTCGTGCAACGATGTCATGCTTGTCAGGTTTATACTGATGTCTCCCGATAACCTCTAGAAAACCTGATCATATTGCTGAGTCCTTGGTCTTTCATAAAATAGGGGATTGACCTAATAGAACCTTTTTCAACTGCTAGGGCACAGACAAAATACTCCATTGTAACCATTACTTCACTAAATGGGTAGAAGCAGAACCTTTGTCCAAGATCACTGAGAAGAACACCATCGCTTTCATTCGAAAGAACATTCTCTATCGGTATGGCATTCTCAATGCCCTGATTGCAGACAATGAAAAATAATTCGATAATAAGGGAATGAAAGAATTCTATAATGAATGGAATATTGTTCTAAGGCTGGCATCCCCGGCTCATCCAAAAGCAAATGGTTAAGTTAAGGCAGTCAACAAGACCATAAAAAAACTACTCAAGAAGAAGCTGTATGAGAAAAAGGGAGCCTGGGCAGATGAACTCTCCGAAGTTCTATAGGTTTATCGGACCACTGTAAAGGTAGCCATGGGTGAGGTTCTTTACTTTCTGGCCTATGAGTTTGAAGCAGTAATTTTAATCAAAATGGACATTCTAATTTCCTGTACTTCTCATTTTAATGAAAAAGAAAATTAGCAAGTCATGCGTCTTGATCTAGACTTGCGAGAGGAAGTCAGAGATTGTGCTCTGATCAGGACAGCTGTCCATCAACAAAAGATGTCCAGGTTCTACAGCCGAAAGGTTCGACCTTACTCCTTCAAGGAGGGTGACCTCGTCCTTAGGAGGATCACCCTCAATATCCGAGTAGCATCAGAAGGATCCCTGGGTGCTAACTGGGAAGGATCGTATCAAGTGGTCAGGACAGTCAAGCCAGAAACCTATAAACTCCTGAGTAAAGCCTGACATGCAGAGATGCTAAAGAAATATTACCCTTAAGACAACTCCTCCTCAGGTGGATCAAATTGTAAATTTGTAACACTCTTTGTAAAAGTTGTTCCTTTATGAATAAAAGTAAAATGTTCAAGTATCTTTTAGCATCTCCCTAAATTATTTTTGGTAAAAATATAAGGTTAAGGTTGGCTAGATGACCTGACTTAAAATCCTTTAACACTTAGTTGTTTTCAAATTCTATCCGTCCTAGGTGCCGTAAGCCCTTGATCCGAATCAGGTATCTTATGCGACTAAGACCTAGTTCATGGTAAGGCGTAGTAAACCCTGGCTAGATCAGGTAAATCTAATGTTAAGGTTGGCTAGATGCCCTAAAATCCCTTAACACTTAGTTGTTTTCAAATCCTATCTGTCTCAAGTGCCGTAAGCCCTTGACCCAGATCAGACATCCTATGCGACTAAGACCTAGTTTGTGATAAGGCATGATAAACCCTGGCTGAGTCAGATAAGTATAAGGTTAAGATTAGCTAAATGCCCTAAAATCCCTTAACACTTAATTGTTTTCAAATCCTATCCGTCCCAGGTACCGTAAGCCTTTGACCCGGATTAGGCATCCTATGTGTCTAAGACCTGATTCGTGATAAGGCATGACAAACCCTGGCCGAGCCAGGTAAATCTAAGATTAAAGTTGGCTAAGATGCCCTAAAATCCCTTAACACTTAGCGAATTTTAAAATCCTATCGGCTCTAGGTGTCATAAGCCCTTGATCCGGATCAGGCATCCTATGCGTCTAAGACCTAATTCATGATAAAACGTGATAAACCCTGGTCGGGTTAGGTAAATCTAAGGTTAAGGTTGGCTAAGATACCTTAAAATCCTTTAAAACTTAGCGAATTTCAAAATTCTATTTGCCCCAGGTGCCGTAAGCCCTTAACCCAGATCAGGCATCCTATACGACTAAAACCTGGTTTGTGATAAGGGATGGTAAACCCTGATCGAAATAGGTCTATCCAAATCCTACTCATCCCAGGTGTCGTAAACCCTTGACCCGGATCAAACATCCTATGAGACTAAGATTTGGTTTGTGATAAGGTGTGGTAAACCCTAACTAGGTCAGGTAAATCTAAGGTTAAGGTCGGCTATATGCCCTAAAATCCCTTAACACTTAGCAAGTTATAATTCGTCCCAGGTTCCATAAGTCTTTGGTCATATCAAGCATCCCTAAGTAACTAAAACCTAATCGAGTGAGGCGTGATAAACCCTGATCGAATCCAAATCAAGACTTGAAGACCTTTGAAGAACCGTAGCAAAGCCCCTCTTTCTTTGAAAGAGTATCTGACCCCGAAGGGTTCACAACCATTCTTATAAGGTTGATGAATCCATTAAGTTAGTCTATTGTCAAGTTATGAAAATAGTGAAAAGTAAAAGATACTTGCAAGAAGAAGAAACAAAAGTAAAGTATATCTTTTCATTGATTAGAGTAAAAGGGTACATGTGTATAGTGAAAATAAATATACAAATACAATGGGGTTAGGGAATTCTACAAGAAGATTATCAAAAAAAAAAATCCTAAGTCCTAAGAAACTATACTGGATAGTACCTTCTATTCACTCAGATAGCTCCACCACCTGGTCTTCGACTAGGGGTGTAATAGGGATGTCTCTACTTGTATGGCTTTGGACGGGGGCAGGGGTTTTTCTTTTATTCTTTCTTGAGGAGACGGGGGTCTCTTTTGCTTCATCATTGGGCTTTCGTTCATCAGTCGCCTCCGTTATCTCCTGGGTCGGAGTCTCAGGGAGTTCCTCCTCCGTAGATGTCCCTGAAATACCTGGGACATCACAGCCCAGTTGGTCGAATAGCCAGCGCAGGTCCAGGTGTAGTATTCCTGGAGAAAGAGACGACTGGTCAGGTCAATGCCTTCATCTACCCCTTGGTCATACCAGGCTTCGAGTTGGAAAGGTACAACCCGATACCTCAAGGACGTTTTTATAACGAAAATGAGGACATTTCCCTCATGACGGATTGAATTTTTGCACTGTAGATTAAAGGTTTTGATACGTTTAAGCAACGTATCGATACGTTTGAGCTTTGGTGAGGATTTCTTGACACTTTCTCAATATTTTCTTCACC
>JAVXUL010076146.1:0-24466 GCA_035590515.1 Trichilia minutiflora | reverse complement strand
AATTTTACAATTGAGTGTTACAAGCTTCAACTGACCAACCTGAGGAAGAATTCTCTCAGGGGTAATATTTCTTTAGCTTCTTTGTATGCCAGGCTTTACTCAAGACGCCACCATCTGGTCGGGCTAATTTGTATGTTCTTGGCCTGACTATCCTGACCACTTGATATGGTCTTTTTCAATTAGCTCCTAGAGATCCTTTTAATGCTACTCGGGTATTGAGGGTGATTTTTCTTAGGACAAGATCACCTTCTCTAAAAGAATGGGATCGTACCTTATGGTTATTGGACTGGAATACCTTTCGTTGGTGGGCAACTGTCCTGATTACAGCACGATCTCTGTCTTCCTCTTGAAAATCTGACTCAAGGTGTATGACTTGCTCATTCTCTTTTTCACTATAATGGGAGGTGCAGAAAGTGATGATGTCCATTTTGGCTGGGACAACTGCTTCAAACCCATAGGCTAGAAAATAAAGAGTTTTCTCTATGGCCACCTTTGCGGTGGTCCGATAGGCCCATAGAACTTCTGAAAGTTCGTCTGCCCAAGCTCTTTTTCTCTTACTCAGCTTCTTCTTGAGCAACTTTTTGATGGTCTTGTTGACTACCTCAACTTGATCATTGGCCTTTGGATGAGCCGGGGATGCTAGCCTTAGATCAATATTACAATCGCTGTAGAATTCCTCAATTCCCTTATTATCAAACTGCTTCTTTTTGTCGACAATTAGGACATTGGGGATGCCATGTCGATAAAGAATGTTCTTACAGGTGAAAGCGATGGTGTTATTCTCAATGATCTTGGATAAAGGTTTCGCTTTTACCCATTTGGTGAAGTAGTCAATAGCCACAATAGTGTACTTGGCTTATGCCCTAGTGGTAGGAAAGGGTCCTATCAAGTCCAAGCCCCATTATGCGAAAGGTCAGGGTCTCAACAGGGTGGTCAGATTTTCTGGAGGTTGTCAGGAAATGTTTGCATATACCTGACAAATGTGGCACCGCTACACCAGCTGGTAGGCATCTTCGCTCATGGATGGCTAGTAATACCCCTGCCTGAACACTCAATGGACAAGACTCTTGCTTCTACTGTGATTGCCACAAGTTCTCTGGTGCATCTCGTCTAGCGCCCTTTCTACTTCCTGTGGACTTAGGCATCTCAGGTAAGGGGTGCTTGTTCCTCTCTTGTATAAAGTACCTTCTATCATAGTGAACCTGGCAGCCTTCCTCCAGACTCGGAGAGCTTCATTCATGTCAGGTGACTAGGTGCCTTCGTTGATGTACCTCAGGATTGGCTTCATCTAAGCAGTGAGGTCCTCCTGAGTTGCCAAGACACTGCTGCGCTTAGGGAGAGAGGTGCTCTTTCATCCCAAGGTTTTTATAGGAATTGTCTAGGGGATATTCTCGATCAGAGAAGAGGCAAGCTTCAATAAAACATTTGCCAAGAGGTTCTCGGATCGGGGAATTTTTTGCATCTCCACATTTTTAAATTGATCGATCAAGCGCTGCACTTCTGATAAATCTTTCATGCTTTCCTCGCGAGATTGATATGATCCATTTAAGTGATTCACAAGAAGTTGTGAATCACTATTTACGACGAGTTTATGAACCCCAATCTCTTGGGCTGTTCTCAATCTTGCCAACAAAGCTTCATATTCCGCTTCATTGTTAATTACAGAAAAAAGAAACCTTAAAGTATTCTTGACCTCCTCTTTCTCTGGTCCAATTAGTATAATACCTACGCCTCCTCCACCCTTGTTAGCTGACCCATCCATTCATAAGTGCCATGTGGAAGATCCTCCTGCTCGGGATGATCTACCTCCATCCCCTCAAGTTGATCAGAGGGTTGATATTTGGTTAGTGTTTCTGTAACAGTCTGCTCAGCTACAAAATCCACAAGAGCTTGCCCCTTCATTGCCTTGCAAGGTTGGAATTTGATGTCAAATTCGCTGAGTTTGACTGCTCACTTGACCAGTCTTCTTGACAGGTCGGGTCAGTGGAGAATTTGCCGCAGTGGTTGGTTAGTCAGCACCACTATAGGGTAAGCTTGAAAATAAGGTCGTAATTTTTTGGCTGCTATAACAAGTGCTAGGGATAGCTTCTCCGGTGCTGAGTACCTCATCTCAGCATCTACCAGGGCCTTGCTGGTGTAATAAATAGGCCTTTAGACTTGCTGAAAATCTTCTTTCACCAACACTGAGCTGATTGCTTGTTCACTGACAGTCAGGTAAAGATAAAGCATTTCCTTTAACGAGAGGCTAACCAGCTATGGGGCGAAAGCTAAATAACCCTTAAGTCGCTTAAAGGATCCTTTGCATTCCTCATCCTATGCCATTCCCTTGCCCTTCCTTATAGCTTTGAAGAAAGGGTAACACTTGTCAGTGAACTGAGAAATGAATCGGCTCAAAACCGTCAATCTTCCCGTCAGACTTTGTACCTCCTTCAACATGCTGGGATTTTTCAAGTCCAAGATGGTCTGTATCTTTCAGGGGTTAACCTCGATGCCCCTTTCACTAACCATGAAACCCAGGAATTTTCTTGACTTGACTCTAAAGGCACACTTCTCGGGGTTTAACTTTATTTGATACTCCTTGAGAATTGAAAAGGCCTGGTCTAGGTGGAAAGGATGGTTTGCAGTCTTGATGGACTTCATGTCATCCATGTAAACTTTTATGGATTGTTCTATCAAAGTCTTAAAAACTCTGTTCACCAATCTTTGAAAAGTGGCCCCTGTGTTCTTCAGATCAAAAGGCATAACTTCGTAGTAGTACAGTCCCTGATCAGTGATGAAGGCTGTCTTTTCTTGGTCTGGTGGATGCAGCGGGATTTAGTTGTACCCTAAGAATGCATTCATAAAGCTTAACAGCTTATGTCCTGTCGTAGAGTCCACTAGCTGGTCAATTAAGGACAGGGAAAAACTGTTCTTTAGGCACGCTTTATTTAGGTCAGTGAAGTCGACACACATCCTCCAACTTCTGTTAGCTTTCTTGACCAACATAACATTAGCCAACCAATCTGGGTAATTTACTTCCCTGATAAATCCCACTTTGAGCAGTTTATCTACCTCTTCCCTGATGGCCCTTTGCCTTTCAGCGTTGAAGACTCTCTTCTTCTAGCGGACAGGTTTGTGTGAAGGGCTAACCGTAAGCTGATGAGTCATAACCCCGTTATCAATACCTGGCAAGTTGGTATGACTCCAAGCAAATACATCCACATTCCACCTCAGGGTCTTTATCATGCTTTATTTATGCTCAGAGCTCAGTTGGGTGTCGATCTTCACGGTCTTTTTAGTGTCCTGCTCATCCAGAACCACGTCGGTCAGGGTTTTTTCTGGTTTCAACTTAAGAATTGGTGGCTCTTCGCTCTCCCTGACTTGATGGCTAGTAGAAGCTGTATGTTGTCCCCTTGATCCCGTTCTTTCATTATTTGTAGGACTCGTGGTTGGGTCAGAAGAAGCTTTCAATGGCCTCTTGCAAATGCAATAAGCCTTCTTGGAAGAAGTGTTGAAATATGATCTAGCTTCTCGTTGATTCCCCCTTATAATGCCAATCCTTTCTCTAGCCCTAAATTTTAGTTTTAGGTAGTGGATGCTTTCCACTACTTTTGTGTTCCTTAAGAAGGGCCTTCCCAAGATGGCGGAATATAGCATCTTTAAGTTGACCACTTGGAAGCATACCATAGCGGTCTTCTGGTATAGCCTCTCCCCCATGGTGATCGATAACTGTATTGATCCTAGGGGAGTGATGGAGGAATCCCCGAATCCATGTAGGGAGGAATTCGATGGAGTCAATTCCAAGTCCTCTATTTCCAGGGAGTCCATCGTATTTTTGAAGATTATATCCGTCGAACTTCCTGTATCAATCAAAATTTTGCTGACCTATTTAGAAGCAAACCCCATTGTCAAGACATCATTGTGGGGGTAGTGGACCCTCACTTCATCCTCGTCCGTGAACATGATGGGAATGGTGGTGACTTTTGACCTCTTGTCCGCCCGCATATTCATCATATGGATGTTTGAAGAGTGGTTGGGCAGTGAGTAGCGTGCATAATTCTTCCTGGAGATATTAGAGATCCCGACAAGGGTTGAACCTCCTGAGATGACCATGATGCCAGGATCCTATCCAGGGTAATCTTTCTCATCTCGATGCTGCCTAGACCTTGGGAGGAGGTGCTGAGAATCAATATAGTTCGTGAGATAAATATTTCTGACTAGTACCTCAATTTGATTCCTTAGATCCTTACACTGGTCAATGGTGAGACCACTCTCTTTATGAAATTCACAAAATCGGCCCTTGGTCTTTTTAGGCACCTTTGTTTTCATAGTATGGGGATTAGGGGCCAAAAGACCCCGACTTTTTACGTACTCATAAATTTCGAACAGAGGAGCCTTCAATGGACTGTAATTTTGGGTGGCCACCTGTTTCACTCTCTTGGGAGAGTTCTTGCCCTGATCTTGCTTTGGCGGCCTTTCATCCCTAGGGTACCGGGGTGAAAGCTTTCCCTAACCCTTATCTTTTCTGTCATACTTTTGATGCCCATAGCAGTCTTCTTCTTTTTTCGGTGCATCTCCTGAGGATGTTCCCTCCTGGCTGGGACTACGCGAGATTCTTCTTCATTCTTATAATCATCTCACCCTTAATCTCAGCTTCGTCCAATAGTTTTAGTCGGGTTACCTCATATGTATCCACAGTGCATTGGTGGAGAGCGTACCAAGCCCTTACCTGCTGCAGGCCCTTTTTCAATCCTTCTAGAGCCAAGGGGTGATGGTAGGCCCCCAATTCCATCACTTCTTCGTGGTATCTATGCATGAAGTTTTTCAGTGTTTCTCCTGCTCTTTGGCATATTGACAGTAACGTGCTCAGATTTCGACTGGTGGCCACGACTCCCATGAACTCATTTTCAAATAGCGCCGCCAATTGACTGAAACTAATGATGCTAGCCGTGGGTAGACTCTTGTAGTAACACCTTGGTGGCCCTTCTAGAGTCAAGGAAAAAGGACGGCACATTTGCAACTTAGTTAAGCCCTAAATTAGCATCATCTCCCTGAACGTGTCAACGTGTAAGGACGGGTCAGTTTTCCTAAGTAGGGAGGCAACTGGGACATCTTGAATTTTTCGGGAAGGACTAAGGATAATATCTCATCTAAAAAAGGAGATCTTGACCCATAGGGAGGAGCTTGGTTAGCTTCTAGATTTCTTCCTTGAGCAGGGATATTGTAAGCCCCCATTTCATAAAGCATTCTCTTTACACATTCTTCCATCTCCTTTCGGTTGACCGCTACTGCTGCTTCTTTCTCCCGAGCATATTTTTCATTACGGTAACACCTTATATCTGAGAAAGTAAGTCTAGGCTCAATTCTCGATTGACCCATCCTTTTGAAATCTCCGTCACTAGTATTTCTTTGGTGCTCACACCTTTCACCGATCTTGAAGGGGGTCTTAATCCCTTGAGGCGTACAAAATTCCTCTAACCTCTCAGTCACCCTGGCATTCCCTTTCTGCCCGGGTGTTAGTCTCTGCTCAGGCATATGGCCATACATCTCTCTGGATTCTTGAACTCTCTTCGCTTTAGGGAATTTAACTTTCTTGCCCTTCAAGGACAAGAGGTGTTCTCCCTTCCCCCAGAGAGACAGGTTCCCTGGCCATTTGCCTCCTAACTTCCAATAGTTTCCTCTCTAGCGCTTCAGCCCTACTGGCAAGAAGCCTGTCTACGTGTTTGCATCCTGCACGGGCAGTACTTTTACTAGAGCTGGAACCTTCCTCTGCTTGTCTTCTTTTTGCCATCTCTAAATTTTTCTAAGGAAAAACTGCAGAAAATATTTTCTCAGAAGACTTTCGAAAATGTTCCTCCACGCACGGTGCTTCGATGGCTTTTTGTTTGATTCTTACAGATGGTGGCGCCAATTGTTGGTGCGAGAATTGTTTATGGACCCTCCTTATGACCAACGAGGAATGAATCAGTTGATGAGATGTGACGGCGATGTGGTTGTTGTTGAACGAAGATTTTTCCACCGGAGAGCGACTGAAAGTGTGGCTGTTTTCGGCGAGGCTCCACCTCCTAAGCCTGTAAAGATAACAAACACCTATGGAGTGATGCCGGGAGGGGTTCTCGATGGGAAAACTCCGATGCCTAAGTTAGAAATAATATAGAGGAAAAAAGAAAATAAACTTCCGACGAAAGCAACAAAGAGAAAACCAGAAATGGCTTGAAATGAGAGAAAAGTGTGTAGAATCTATACCCAAAGACTACCAAACGAAAATGGTTAGGAAAGATGATAATCAGGCTCCCTTTTTCTCTCTTCGATTCTATTAACGTGTGATCGAAGTGCAAACTTTCGATGAGGTTCCAACCAAAAATCCAAAATCCGAGAGAGAGTCTTAAAATCCGAGAGAGAGCCAACCCCGTCTCTGTTGAAGAAAGTTGCCTTATATAGTGCCTTCCCCTAAATAGTGACTTGGCATCGAAGAATAGGAAGGATGTGATGTCTGACATGGGACAGTATGCAGTCGAATTTCATTAATGATGCTGACACATCTGCAGGAGTTGGGCTTGACACCGTCCCATCATCAAAAAAAATGGTCAGAGGATGGGACGGGTGTATTTAAGAGACCAACTGTCAGCAACCATTCCCATTTTTGATCTGAAGGAGGGGGCATATTTCTGCTGATACTCTGTGTAGGAATTCCTGCCCCGATCAGGGATTGCTTGCAAATTGGTTGTTAAAAGATTCCGGACCTGAGATGATTCCTCTAAGAAGCTATCTGGGTCTCTGGGGAGACAACTTGTCTCAGTTGATGCTATTGGATGCCTGAGAAGAGCTTCAGTCTTCGTGGTGCCTGAGACGGTAAGAATCCTAAGGCGCCATTAATTCTCCTGGGATGCTGATTACCTAGGACGAAACTCACTGAGGCCATGGAATCCTTGAGAAAAGGGATTCTCGGGACGGAATTTGCCCAGGACCGTGTATTCCCTGAGCAGGGAGATACCTGGGACGAGGTGTATCTGAGACGGAGCGTGTAGGATTACCCTTAGCTACCTGCATGTGCCTTACTGACAGGGCATCCACGTGTCACCCTTACATTTTCTCCCAAACATTATATGTTGATAAGAATTTAGAAATGTTTGTATGAGACGGGAAATTATATGTTTTTGTTATATTTCAAAAAGTTATAATTTCCATTTATTTTTGAAAAAATATATATGCATCTAATGCTATGTATGAAATAGATGAGATGAATTATTGAATATTTCTTTTTATGCTTTTCCATTTGTTTTTGAGCTTCTAATTATATGTTTTGTTTATTATTCCTATTTCCTTACCCTTAGGAGGGAGCCATAAGGGAGGGAGTACACATGTTTTGAAAGCACGCTTTGATATATATGCTTGTGTAGGTATTAATACAAGTGAGAAGTAGGGGACGACGAGTGGTCTGATAACTGTTCCATATTTATCTATAGCTACATGTATTTTTGATACATCTAATTTTGTTTGAAAAACTAATCCTTGATTTTTTTAATATATGATACCTAATATCGGTACAAATGCAACAGAAGTTTTTGATATCTGATATCTGACATATGCATACATTTACATTTTCTTTTTATTCTTGATCACTGATATTTGTTTATATATACATATTTATGATTTTCTGAAAACTGATTACTAATTTCATGAAAAGTGTACGGATGATATATGAAAATGTTTGATATCATGAAAAAAAAAATTTTAGTTATAAAACTTATAAATATTTCAGACTTATAATTTTAGTACTTGAATATGATTTCTGATTTCCTATTTTAGTACATGTTATTTATTTTTCTATCCACTCACTAAGTTTTTTCAAAGATTTACCCCCTCACAGTTTTGAAGGTCATTTTAGGATTCTTGATAGAATTATCGAAAAACAGCTAAGTGGAAACAAGTATGAAAGTGCAATCACTAGAGTTAGATCCTTATATGCATGGTTATTTGGTATTGGTCAATGAGGCCTAGCTTGTATTTAAGTACTCACTAGATAGTCTTGTAGGTTCATACCTATGGATTAGTATGCATATGTATTGTTTTGGGCACAAAGCCTATTTTCAGTAGTTATGAATTCAATTCAGTATCATGTATTGATGTATTAATCAAACAGGTTTATGTCTCATATGCTTGTAAATAATCTATATATAAAGGATTATTAGTGTTAGTTTTCGATCTGCTCATTGGTAAAGACTTAGAAGATGGGAGTTAACCTTATTCTTTACTGATAATACTTTATAGATTCGGGGTGTTAAATAGTTTCACTTACAAAAAACTAAATTGATATGCCCAGTAACTGAATTTGGAGAATTTGATTAACATTTTTTTTTGCAACATTTTTTCACTTTTTATCTTGTATTATAAATAATTGATTTGAACAAATAACATGCATCCTGCACATATATTATAGTTACGTATACTTCTTGGATATGAAGAAACGATTTAAATTAACAACCATGTAGAGGAAAATTTGTGACATTGACATCTGATCTTTGCAATTGACAAAATTAGAAGATAAATTTATTTACCTCAATAATCCACATAATTGTATTAAAAGCAATGTTGCATTGAAATCTGGCTTCAGTTTCCTGTAACTATTGGTCATTAATTTCTATTTCAATTGCTTAATTAGAGAGAAAAAAATTACCAAAAGCAAAGTGAGTAATTGAGTTGGGGATATTGGGATTTTACAAGTGAAAGTTTCCAATTGTGCTGAATTTCTTCTTTTTTCTCTTCTTCACGTTACATATTATAATTAACTAATTAACAAACTACTACATTAAAAAAATACTCAAGTAAATAAATGAAAAATACACCTTTTCTTGGAATCTTTCCTATTACAAAATCCTTTAAAATTGCGCGTAGCTTTCAATAATCCACAAAATTAAAAGTAATTTTGAATTGAAATTTGGCCCAAGTTTCCTGTTAAATATGGAAAAATGGTCATTAATATTTGCTTATTAATACAGAGAGTAAGAAAATAACCAAAAGTAGAGTTAGCTGTGACTATTGAACGAGTAATCTAGGCATTCTATTTTTTATTTCAAATTCTCTTCTTAAAAATTTATACTTAAAGGTAAATTCTCTCATGTACAAGCTCTATTTTATCCAATAAATTCTCTAACATAGATTCAAATAATTATTTTGAATTTTTGATATTGCTATGAATTCAAACACAAGATCGTTAGATCATGTGTGCTTTAATATTATTATATTAAATTATCATTTGAATTAAAAGTTTAAATTTAAATATAGGAGAGAAAATTCTATAAAACTAAGGCTTTTGGTCATACATAGAGTTAAAAGTAAATTTGTATTAAAATGTGGGTTGAGTTTCCTGAAAATATGATAAACTGCTCATCAATTTCAATATTCAATATGCTTAGTAATATAAAGAATAGGAAAATAATCAAAACGAAACAGAATCGTATGGATTAAATAAAAATATTTTCCAAGTGAAAGTTTCCACTTGTAGTGTAATTCTTGAAAGTAAGGAATGATAAATTATATAAAATAACTGATCGTTTTATGATTCATATTATTTATTAATTATAATGACAATATTTTTTTTGTAATTTTATTAATTAATAATAACATATTACATCAGTTTATACACAAAAATTTATATAAAAAAATATAGTTTTAGTAATACTCTTCTTTTAGGACTAGACACCCAAACTTCACCCTATCTCATATATAAAGATAAATATATAAAGATAAATTAAGAGTATATTTAGTATTAAAGTATTATGACTATACAATTAATTTTGTTTTTTACTCCACAGATGTTATTGTAACATAAAAATAAAATATGAAATATTAGTTAAATTATGAGTTAATCTCATTAAAAATTGATGGTACTAAAACATACTTTACAACTTTACTTATAAAGTCAAGTACAAACTAATTATATCAAATATGCCTTAAAAAATTAATATGAGAGGAATTGATCCCTTAAACTTCTACAATAAAATATCAAAATTAATTAATTAAATTATTCTTTTAAGAAGAATTTTTAAGTTAAATAATATATGTTTGTAACATTTCTATATTTTATCATTTAATTGATATGTTAGCAATTATTTGACAAAGTAAAATTGAGAAATAACGCTTTAGTAATAAGTTAAGAACAATTTTCATCATTGGCTAGACGGTGCGAATATTTTCAAGATGTTAATCAACAAGACGTATTTCTGTTTGTCAACAATATCTTTTATTTTGTTCAAGCAAGATTCGATAGATAAAGTTGCTGCTATTGCTAGAAGCACTGGAGGTTGGCAAAATTCATAAGAGGTTAGGCTCAAATCACGAAAGAAACATGAGATTGAATTTTTCGTAAGTGAAGAAGAATGACGTGGGTGTAACAAGTCAGCATATCAATTTAGAGACCAGAGAAATTATTTTTAGGACACTTTATTTAGAAAAATTCAGTTTCGGTCGACTGACTCAACCTACTCGATCAATCAACATTGCTCTTAAAGCATTCCCAGGAGTTTTCAAAACTTGATTGACCGAATAAACCTTCTTGATTGACTGACTTAGCCCAAAAATTACTCTTAAGAACCTAAAAGTATTGGTTGATTGAGTGGGCTATAATGGTCGATTGAATAGCATGTATTTTGATATTTTTATCCTTTTTAGGATTTATTTTCTTTATGTTTTTATTTCTTTTAAGGACATCATTGTAATTACCCAAATTCCTAAGTTTTTGTTATAAATAGAGGGTTTAAAACTTATTTATGGATTTTTTACTAAATTTTATCAAACATATCAAATCTTAAAGTTCTAGGGCTTTAGATTTTTAAGGTTTTATATCCATTTATCAATTTCTCGATAAATTCTAAGATTACTTGAAACTCAATCACGAGTTAAAATTTATTAAACACATTTATATGTTACATTAGGTGAAGTAAAGTTTAACTTTATTATAAGTCGAATTTATTTATTAATTGAATTTGAGTAATGTTAAAAAGGCAAAATTTGATATTTTATAAATAATAAAGGATTTTATATTTCATTAAATAAAAAAAAGTGACATGAAATACCCCGATTTATCAATTCAGATTATTTGGTCATTTTGTCACTTTTATCATTTTATGATAAGCCTGTGTGAGTATGATTAATGAATAGAAAACATGATATTGAGGCTTAAAATGTGATTTGAGAGGATTTAAAAAAGAAATGGTTAATTTTGAGAGATTTTGCTTTGGGCTTCAGTGAGTACTTAAGATTTCGAACGAATTTTCTGCTAATCGAGATAGGTGATTAATTGATGGCTTTTTGATACTCAAAGAGGATAAAGACTTGATCAAATAGAAAGAAACTAGAGTGAAATCAGATATCGGATAAGGGAAAAAATAGCTATGAAAACAAAGAAAGATGAAAGCTAGAACATCGAAAAACCTAGTAAAAAACCAAGGCCAAACCAGCCCACCACTAGACCAGCATTGACTTTGGTGTTGGTTTAGGCCAAAAAATGATAAGCAACGACAGACATTGGGTAGGTCATAGGGCCGGTCTTTACCCCTTAGAAAGAAACAGTCTGGTTATGCATATTTGACATTAAAATTTCATTTTTACCCCTTCTGAAAGTTTCTCTCCTTTATACAATCAAAGATACTTTGTCATGCACCGATAGTCGGGATTATAACAATATAGAGGCAGGGATATCCTACCCCCTATAAACCTCAGACAGACTTGATCGATAACCTATAATCCAAATAATATGCATTCAATTCAAAATTATAATCAAAGGGCTTCATGTCTACCATTACCATATTACTTATATATCAAAAGAATACATGTGCATATCCATACAGATATAAAAGTGTACAAAAGACATATAAGCAATGTATGTGTCCTTATATACATTCTCGGGCGTTGGGCCTTATTGGACAAAATGATAGATCTATGCAAAATGTAATTACTAGATGTCTGTGTGGACAATTTAGAAGTCCAATACTCTTCACGAAAATTCTTACTAGTTCTCACATAAGGAAAGAGTCCTACACGTACTAGAAGTTACAGTGGGGTGAGTTTTGGGGAAAACCTAGCAAATGGATACTGAAACAGTATAAAGCCATATAAACATACATCAATTTCAGATGAAACTATAATATCAGGGCATTTGTAACATATATATATATATATATTTAGTATTATATTTTTAGAGGGTTTAATACAATAGAGAAGTATCAATGGATTTATATAGAAATGGGTCAGAGAACAGACCGTCCTTCGTCCCCTACTCCTCACATATGCCAGTACCGACACAGAACAAATAACAGAATGTGCTTTCAAAGCACATGTGCTCCTTCCCTTATGTCCCCTGACTAAGGGTAAAGAAATATGAAATAATGACCTAAAACAAAGTATCAAAAACATATAAAATAATAATATATAAAATAGTTTAACCAAATCATAAAATATCAATTCTTGATAAAACAAGTATCCAACTATAACAACCACTAAAACAATTTAGCAATTTATAATTTTCTTTATTAATACAAAATCAAATTAATCCAAATAAGATTTTTCTTGTAAAAGCACAGCTGTGAGTAATTGTCCATTTCTCAACATTTAGTCATAATTCGAGGTAATATAAAACCACCACAAATAAATCATATCCACAATCAAAACATAATGGTTGCCTTCTGACCTTAATATTAGTTTCTCAATAACTCATTTACAAGTCATTTACAAAACATAAAGAATTATAATAATTCATATAAACATATATGAATCAATTTATTTGCTATAGTTTTGCTCTTTAATAATCAATAAATGTTTTGAAAAATAAATAAAAACAAAGTAAAAAGATTAAATATCCACTCACAATGCATAAGTAAAAAAAAAAAAAAGCAAATAGAGATCGGGTCAATGGGGATTGGATGGTTACTCCCTTAACATATCTAAAACACAATTACATAAATCATCGTCAAAAAATTGGAGTATAAATTGAAATTTAATTTAAATTCTAATCTTCAATAAAATTTCCTATATCCTAGTGGCCAAATAATTATTCTACTAGTTAAATGTCACTCACGACTTCAATTTGATCTTATTTACAACAATTTGAAATTTCTCAATTCGAAACAATAATTCGATATAAATAGTAACTTGACATCAAAAAATTAATCAAAATACGAAAATGAACTCGTAATGAGGCTAGAATCTTATCACAGAGTTAATTTAACCCACAGACATCTAGATCAAAGTAGTTACAAAAAAACCCTAAATCATAAATAGTACCTCCACTCTTCTCTTAGCTTAATCATGAATCGAATTGCTTAAACAAAGTTTATAAAATGTATCCCATGTCGAGTATGATTGATTTGTAGCAAGAAATGAGAGTTTAAATGGATAGAAAATAAGTAATTTGAAGAAAATTAAAAAAATTACAAAAAAGAAGCTAAAGAAAGATACCTATGGGAAAAAGCTAGTCTGAGAAGAAAATATTTCATTTTGGCTTTTGTTACTCACAAAATAGGTAAATAGATGGGTAAAAGACTTATTTACCCTGGTAAATTTAAAAAAGAATGAAGACAATAAAGTTAATAAGGTTATATAAGTCATTTTCCTATCTCTTACATATATGATATGCTTCTAGCTGTGATTCTCTCTCTTGTAACCTCCAATTTTCATTTTGTTTATTTCTATGAAATTCTTGTTTTGTCTTCTTTCTTTAGAAATAAATAGTTCATCAATCGAACTTCTCGATCAATAGGAATTTATGTTCAAAAGTCAATTGTGTGGATGAGACTTTAAAGGAAAAAAAATCTAAACTTAGCAATTTTTCACCAATTTAATTCCAATCACATAATAATCTATAATGCAAAGATGTTAACACACTTTTTAGCACCTAGACACATATTTTATAAAATAACAAAAAATGTCCTTATGATAAAATAATCAAAATAACCTTGATTCGAGTACGGGATATTACACTCTCCTTTCTTATAAAAATTCGTGCTTGAATTTAAAATTTAAGTTAGGATTTAGAAATATTTACCTTTGTTTTCAAATAAGTGAGGGAATTTCTTTCTCATAACATCCTTCGACTCCCAAGTTGCCTCATCACCCTTGTGATGTTGTCATATGATTTTTACTGATGAAATTAATCTCAATCAGAGCTTTCTCACATTTTTATCCATAATAGCCATCGGTTGCTCCTGATATGACAGATTTTGATTCATCTCCACTGTCTGTAGCCTAAGTATATGTGACTCATCATGTAGATATGTTCTTAGTATTTACATATGGAAAGCCTGATATATCTTATCCATATTAAGTGGAAGGGCCAGCTTATATGCTCTGCTCCTAACTTGTCGAAGAATCTGAAAGATCTAATATACATTGAGCTTAATTTATCCTTCTTACCAAATCGCATGACTCCTTTAAATAAAGAGACCTTTAAAAATACATAATCACCTTCAATAAACTCAAGATCTCACCATCGGTAATCAGCATATGATTCTATTTACTTTGAGCAATCATCATTCTTTTTCGTATCACCTTAACCTCCTTTATAACATCCTGTCTTAGGTTTAATCCTAGTAACTTATGTTCTTCTAACTTAAACCATCCAATTGGAGATTTGCATTTTCAACCATATAAAACTTCAAATGGAGCCATTTGAATACTTGAGTGATAACTGTTGTTATAAGCAAACTCAATTAATAGCAGATGTTGGTCCTAACTTTCCTCAAAATCGATCATATACACAGGTAATATATCCTCTAGAGTCTGAATTATCCTTTTTAATTGCCCATCTATCTGAGGATAGAATGCAATATTAAAATGGAGTTAAGTGCCTTATACCACTTAGAAAGACCGCCAGAATTTTGATGTAAATTGAGACCCCGATTAGAAATGATAGAAATAGGTATACCATGCAGAGAAACAATGAGATTCAAATAAATCCAAACATATTAAAAAGTAGTATAGTTGGTCTTAATAAGAAGAAAATTGACTAACTTTGTCAATCTGTCCACGATAACTCATATAGACTTATACCTTTTAGAAGTACGAAGGAGACCAATAATCAAATCTATAGTCACTTTATCCCATTTTCATTAAGGTACATCTAGACTCTGAAGTATGCTAGTCGATTTTTGATGTTCTACTTTTACTTACTGACAAGTTAAATACTTGGCTATATATTTAGAAATGTCCTTCTTCATGCCTTTCCACCAATAAATTTCTTTTAAGTCATGATACATTTTCGGTTCTCTAGGATGCATGGTGTAAAAAGAAGTATAGGTTATCTTTAAAATTTGGTTATTAAGTTCTGGTACAATTGGCATTACCATCTTGTCTCAATATTTTAAGATACCCTGGTCATCTATTTGGAATTCACCTCTTTTCCCTTGCCCAATACACCTCTTCTTCTCTTCTATATACAAAGTCGTCCACTGAGCCTCTTTAATCTCCTCTACTAAAATAGATTTTACCTACACCTGAGCAATCAGTCCTCTAGATTCAAAAACTCGAAATTAATTAGACTTACACATTTGCATCGCCTTGGCTAATATTCTTTTATCAATAAAAATATACAATAGGCTACCCACAGATTTTCTGCTCAAGGCATCCGCTAGCACTTTAATTTTTCCCAAATAATAATGAATTATGTAGTCATAATCTTTAAGTAACTCTAACCATCATCTCCATCTTAGGTTCAGGACTTTCCATTCAAAGATATACTTGAGGCTTTTTTATGATTGTGTATATCTCATTGGTTTCTCTATAAAGATAATGTCTCCATATCTTCAGTGCAAATATCGCTGTCGTCAACTCAAGATCATAAATAGGGTAGTTCTACTTGTATCCCTTCAACTGTCTGGATGCATATACTATAACTCACCCATACTGTATCAATACACACCTAAGACCCACTTTGAAAGCATCACAATATAGAATAGCCCCCGTCATCAGAAGGTAATGTAAGGATAAGTGCCAAAGTTAACAATCCTTAAGCTTCTAAAAAGTTTTTTTATAAGCCTCGAATCATATAAACTTTACACCTTTTTATGTGAGTCTAGTCAATAATGTTACTATCTGAGATAAATTCTTCATAAATCTTCGATAAAAACCTGCCAAGACTAAAAAGCTTCTGATCTCTATCACACTGGTTGAGCGAGGCCATCTCTATACATATTTAATCTTTTTAGGATCAACATTAATCTCATTCTCCATTATGATATGTCCCAAGAAAGCCACCTCTATTAATCAGTATTCCCACTTAGAAAACTTAGCATATAGCTTACACTTTTTAAAAATTTGAAAAATAATGTAGAGGTGCCTTTCGTACTCTTAATGATCAGAGGAATACACCAGGATGTTATTAATGAAGACTATGTCAAACTAGTCTAGGAAAAGCTTGAAAACCCAATTCATTAAGTTCATAAAGGTAATAGGAGCATTAATAAGCCAAAAGAACATCACCAAGAATTTATAATGCTAGTATCTAGTATATTATTGAACTCGATCTCTCTCTCAGGAGGTAACCCAGGTAATTCATTTGAAAAGACATCCAAGAATTCCATGACTATTAAAACATGTGTTGGCTCTAATTTACTACCATCGGCGTCCTGTATATAGGCTAAGTATCCAATATAATCTTTACTAAGTAATCTCCTTGCATCAATAGTCGTTATCAAGTTACTAGGGACCTTACTTCTATCACCCTAAACTTCAAATTTTGGATTATTTAGAATAGTGAAGGTAACAATCTTCTTCCTATAGTCTACAGTCGCATGATATCTGGACAACTAATCTATACCCAAAATCACATCAAAGTCAAAAATCTTTAGCAGGATATACACGTTCTTTAATAGAAATGGCATAAGATTTCGTAACCTTAGAAACTAATAATGCACTTCTTATAGGGATGGATACAAACAAAGGTGAATTTAAAGTTCTAATATCTTTGCCTAGACGGTGAGCAAAGTATGAAGAAATGAAAGAATGAGTTAACCCTAGGTCGAACAAAACTCTAGCATCTAGAGCTTCAATAAAAATAATACCTGTCACAATTGTATTATATGCCTAAGCATACTGAGAGGTCAATACGAACACTCTAGCTTGACCTCTGGCTGTGGATGACTAGGCTCTGCCAACTGATTACTGTCCTCTCTCATTGAAAAGTCTCATATAATCCATTCCAGAAGAAGGTCCTGCTTACAATGGTACTGCTTGCAGACGGTAGAACAAGACAATCTCTAACCATATAGCCCATCTGATCACATCTGAAGCAAGGATTTAACTCTCTTTTACATAATCTAGAATGAGGCCATCCACACCTCGAACATAAAGGTGCACTAGGCTTGGCTATCAAAGCAGATGTTGCTTCTTGGTACTGAAACTTCGAGCCTCTCTTCTGCCCTGACCCTTAAACATCGGAGTCTCTTTTTTGAAAGTAGAGTATCTAAGGTTAGGACCACTATATGCACCAACTTGGCCATCCTATCGTGGTTTTTTATAACTTTCTGTTCTTATCTTCCTATGAGATTCCTTTTCTGTATACTACTCTCTAACTCTCAACTTAAACCAGAGTGCTAAATTCAAAGCTTGAGTATATGTGATAGTCTTTGTAACCTATACCGAGCTGAACAAATAATCCTAAAGTCCATCCACAAATCTATTAACTCTCATCTGCTCAATGCTTATTAAATATGGAGCAAAATGGGATAAACGAGTGAATTGCACATCATACTTCACTACTATCATACTCTCTGTATGTTCCAGATGCTCAAATTTGCTTGCATTGGCATTTCTAATAGATTCTGACATATAATAGGTAAGAAAAGCTTCACTGAACTTCAGTTACTCTAAGAGGGTTTCTATAACACTCCTTCTTTGTGTGAGAGACAGATATCAGGTGTATGCTATATCTCTCAATTGAAAATTCATCAACTTTATAGATCTCAATAGTGAGTATCCCAAGACAGTACATATCCAATGAGACTACTATAAAAATCTACTAGGGTCTAGATTGGCCTCCACTCCTATAAAAATTGATGGACATATCTTTCGAAAGTTCTACAGGGTCACTACCAATCCCTGTCCTCTCTTAATAGAAGCCTAAACAAGTTGCTAAACTTCTAGATGAGGTTGAGTAGGATGAACCTAAGCTTATTATTGAGAAACAAGGTCTATTAGCACTTCCACATCATACTAACTCAACCTTGGCCTCTACCTCGACTTTATATACTCAACCATGAGTTCCAACAAGATGTATTAGAAGTCTAAATAAATCCTAATCTGAAGAAGAAATCCTTTAATCCTTATCAAAAGGATTTTGATTTCGGAAAGACATAATTTAGCGACTAAAATAAAGAATCACAAGTCAGATAAACTACTGTTTAATCTTAAGTTATCTATAGAAAGAAGATGCATTGGACTATCTAGACATTCAAAGAGATAATACCCCATACGAAAGTATCCTAAACATACTACATATATAAGGCATTGCACTCTACTTATAGTCATCGACCTTTAAACTATACTCTAATATCACTTTGTCATACCCCGATAATTGGGATCGTAATAGTATAGAGACAGGGATATCTTATAAGCCTTAAACAGACTTGACCGATAACCTATAATACAGATAATATACATGAAATTCAAAATTATAATTAAAAGGCACCATGTCCACCATTATTATATTACGCTTATCAAAAGAATACCTGTATATATTCATACATATATACAAGTATACAAAAGACATAGAAGTAATGCATGTGTCTTTATATATATTATCAGGCGTTGGGCACCAATACATAAAATGATAGATCCATGCAAAATATAATCATTAGGTGGCTATGTAGAGAATCAAAAACTCCAATGATCTTCACAGAAATTCTTACTAGTCCTCACCTAAGAAAGGAGTCTTACATACACTAAAAGCTATAAAGGGGTGAGTTTTAGGAAAAACCCAGTGAGTGGATACTAAAATAGTATAAAGCCATGTAAACATACATCAATTTCAGATGAAACTATAATATCAGGACATCTATAGTGTCACGCCCAACCCGTGGATCCCACACTTGACAATCGTCACAGACTCCCAAAACGTACTCAATAACACCAAATACATCTTGAGAGCCTATAAGGCTTTTGAAAATCCTGTTTCTAAAAACAAACATTTAAACACTTCCAAATATTCTTCCAAATCACCCAAACTCTAAAAAGTTTTCTCAATCAACTCATAAACACTTCAAAATATTCAAATCATCTTATGTCTCATCCATCAAAGTATTTAAACATAAAATCAAACAAATCAAAATAGAATCAATATGGTTTACAAATCATTTTAACAATCCATAAATTATAAATTAACTAAATAGAATAAATAATAATTTCCGATGGACATTCAAACACTATTAGTGAGTCGAATATAATGTATATCTGATGCCCTCAAACCTTGGAGAGATCACCACCACGTGAACATGCTCCAAAAGCTTGCTTACCCTAAAATTGCAAAGTGAGTAGGGGCTGAGTATACATGAGTATACTCAGTGAGTGAACTAAATATACTAATACATAAATACTACTTAATATACAAATTTGGGGACAAAACTTTCTTCTAAATTACTAAAAACCATTACTTGAAAATCATTATAAAAATGATTTAATTTAAAATATTAAATTTAGTTTGAAAACATAAATCGTATATAAAGTCATTGGGCTAGTTCTCTTTTTCGGCGATTACCCTGGTCTTGGGTAATCCCGAGATCGTCAGTGGGTTTTGTATGCAGAGAAAAATAATGATGTTTTATATAAAAGTTTATTTTGGAATGCAAGGAATAAAAACAATTCATGGTTTAGTTAAAAATATACCCACCACTGACGTTGGCTCGAGTGGCCATGTAGTGACATTCGTGACTAAACCAACGAGACTCACAGGTGATCGTATCCATCTCAATATCTCAATAATATATCACCATATATCACTCCCACCTGTGAAGCCTCCACTCACCTAGGCGGCCTCTTCCTAGGTCGTCATAGGCTACACCCTATAGTTACAGTCAATAAACTTGACCCTCATAGCCGTCATCACCAATACACACACACATATATATACATACATACAATCCACGAGGATTATAAAGATCATCAATGAATTATAATCAAAACACACACACACACATATATATACACATATATACATACATACAATCCACGAGGATTATAAAGATCATCAATGAATTATAATCAAATCAAATCATTTAGATATCATACAAAATGCCATTTAACTAATATATGTCCCCCGTTCATCATTTAAACGAATATAATTATCCCAAACCATGTACATATATATATATATATACACACACACACACACACACACACACACACACACACACACACACACACACACACACACACACACATACACACATAAGCAAATGTATGAAAAAAACATAAAATATATAAAGTTTACTTTATTAAACATTTGCAAGTAATTAAAAATAATCAAAATTTGTATAAAGCAATAAAATATAAAATTTGTCCACTCATAATCTAGAGAGGGTATACACTCCCTAATTTTTCTCGTCTCTTAGCACCTCACGCGGGTTCCTTGCTCACGTATCATCGCCTAAACATGTATACGTTAAAACCATAGTAATATACAATTCTAATCTACAAATGAGACTTATATGCGTGCAATGCATTCTAATCGGGTTCCTCAAGTCAGTTTATATGTGTAATGGGTGAAATCATTGTTATTCTATCGATTATCTATTTTCTATAACTACGAACCTACATTTGAGCTAAACTAATATATTCTAACTCGGTTTAATGATTTCAACGAGTGGATCCAACTTCTTTGTTAGAACAGTAACCTGGATACTGTTTTTACCTACCCACATTTTTTAAATTTACGTTTTTAGTAACCTAATGATTTATCCAGCCTCCCTATAACCTAAATAGCACGTATTAATCTAAATGCATGTGATAAAATAGCCAAAATCCCATGGCTAAACAGTAAAAGCCATATACTTAAAAATTGATAAAATAGAAAATAGAAGGTAAAGACGGGTTAGCAATGATGCCCATTATCTCGTAGTATCATTGGTTTGCTTTGATTTTGCCTTGAACATGAAACCCCTCAAATTTGAGATGGAAACCCTATCTTCCTTTTTTATTTTTTGCACTTTTATAGTCAAATTAATGCTCGTAGGAGGTTAGAAATGGAGAATGTGGTTGGAAATCAAAGAAAGATTGAAGAAAAACAAAAATGGGGTGTTGGGTTGTTAAGAGCAAAGGAGAGAAACGTGAGAGGGGAGGAGAAGAGAGAAGAGAAAAAGAAGAAAATGGTGAAGGAGAGGGGTTTAGGCCCTTATTTATAATGGAGGGTGAAATTACTATTTTGCGCCCTAAAAAATTATAAAGAAGAAGTTTTTAGATAGGGATAAATTGGTTATTTCATTTTTCATCGATTCGATCGAGCGAATCGAGGGATTCGTTTGAGCAAAATGATGAATTCGTCTGAACGAATTGAGGTTCGTTCGAACGAATCATTTGACACCTTGAAAAGTTAGGGGGTTTCCATTTTGAAGTGTTGAGGACAACACTTGATTTAAGTTTGGGGGAGTTTAATAGAAGTTATAACTTCTTTTGTTTTATTTTTTTTTTCATGATTGTATATGTAATTGACCAATTTGATATTTTTGAATGATGTTAGTTGACCTTCTATGTTAAATTTGTTTTTATTTTTATTTTTATCATTGTTTTTATTGTGTTAATTAGTTAATATCGTGGTATTCTTTTATTAGTAATTACTTGTGCTGTGGTTGTGTGCTGTGGTTGTATGTGAATGTGTGTATTGCACGAGTAAAGTTAAAATGAGCGAGTAATTTTCAAAATTTTCATTGTTTTTAGACTTGATTTCATGAGGTTAAGTGAAAAGTAGGAGAGTGCACTATTTGTTAGTAAAAGATGAAACATGTTAGGGGAATATGAATGAGTTAAAATTAGGTTAGCTGACTAAATTTCATCCATAAATTAAGTATGAGTTGAGTCACTTAAGCATTAAATTTCTTTAAATCTAAAAACAAAAGAGAAGAAAAAGAAAAAGTTAATCGAATAATTTACTTCCCTGTCTTAAAGTGCCTAGTAACCAGAAGTTGGTATCATAAATGTCGAACATTTATATGAAACGGTGTTTTAAAATAAGAATACGGAAAGCGGCTTAAATTTCTAATAGATTAACTATCGAGAGAAATTGTATCTATTGAAAATAGTTGAGTGACAGTCGATGTAGAACTTAAGTAAAGAGTTAAGAATTTCGATGTTTAGGGATAACACGCCTTAGCTCACAGTAAATTACGTATTAAGGAATTATCTATTATATGGGTAAATTCATGTTTTATGAGGTTTTTCTAAGATATGACTTTAAGAAAATAAAATGTTTGTGTCACTTAATTGTTGTTCATAAAAACCTCTTGAAGGTCTTAGTCCTTTTTTAATGGTTTAGAAGTCTTATCTCGCGAAGTTCTTTTAAATGTTTATCATTGTTTTTGTGAGTGACTGATTTTAGCTGTATTTGTGCATGTGAAATTATTGCGTTAAGGATTTTATAGGTATATCCTGTGGAAACCCTCACGAGACATAATTCGTCTACTAGAAATAGCCTAGGGGTTTAAAGGCTTACTGCATACGCTAAATGCAATCGTGAAGCCTATGAAAGTGTGCTAGGTTTAGACTTAATTTCCCTATTTTTTTTGTAGTTTGCTCGGGATGATCAAAGCTTTAAGTTTAGGGAAGTTTGATGAGTTACTTTTAACAACTCATTTGATTTAAAATTTTACGTTAGCTTCGAGTTATTTTATCAAATAATGCACTTGTTTTTGGTGTTTTAGTGTGTAGGTTAGGTTAAGCTCATTTGTAGGCATTAATGTAGCTAACATTAAGAGTTTTAGAGCCAAGATTCAAGAGGAGAGCAGGCTTGATACAACTGCTATAGCGAGACAACTTTTTGATCATTGCAGCCTAAATTCTAGAGAGCTCCGCTATAACCATCAATTTTTTATCCGCTGCAATGAGTTTTCCAAAGACCTTTGGTACGGTCAAAAATATTTATTACCACTACAACAGAGATGTTTTCTTGTGGTTATCCACATTTTGAAGACCCAAGCGGCAACAAAGCAACTTTTTTGTCTCTATAGTACCAATTAACAGAACTAAATCATTGGCTATTTAAGAAACCTTTCTAGGGATTTGTTAGGGGGAGATGCCAACATTCTTGGAGGAGAGAGAAACATAATTTATTATAAGAGACCCAAGAAAAACATTAAAAAAAGAAAGAGAAAAGAAGGAGAAAAACCTGTTTTGAGGGGACAACACTTTTATATTGAGTTTGCTGATTTTTATTTCTCTTCTTCTGAATTATAATGTTCATATCTTTTGTATTTCTTATGTTATTATTGAAAATCATGAGTGGCTAAATCCTTTCATGCTTAGGGGCTAGAAGAAACTCTTGTGAGCTACGTTTGAATAATTATTTTGGATTATTGAAGTTTTATTGTGAATATATTTGTGTACCTTGTGTTTAGCTTTCATTTTAACTGGCCATTAGAATGGATGTTTTTAGATGTGTATTTTTTGAACCTAGAAAAGGGAGAATATATGCATCCAAATGAAGGAGCCACAACTTAGGAGTTAATACATTAGAAAATAATTAATAACTAAGTAGTTGATTAGGTTGGATCATAATGAGTGCTTAATTTAACTTAATTGAATAGAAATATTAATTAAGTTCATTAAATACATAGTTTTATTAGTATCTCGCAAGAGGGAATGAAATAATATAAGAACCTGAGTTAATAGATCCTTGCAAAATTAGTTAAGATAAAACAACTAGACATACGTAGTAGTAAACAAGAGTGGATTCAAACCCTGTCAACCTATTATATTCCTATTAATCTTCTAATCGAATAATGCATTTTAGTTCTTAAGTAGTTATTAAGATTAATTTGCTCTTTTTTCATTAGTCTAGATAATGTTCAACCATTCTAATTCGGTATTTAACTTGCTAGTAATTTTTAATTCTTGTGGGACGATACTCTACTACCATTTTATTACAAAACTTGACATTATGTACTTGCAATTATTTTTATTGTGTTTTTGAACACGTGTCAAATGTGTAACAAATAAATTTTAAAACTATTAAACTTTATTTTTTGTACATACGTGATCCATAAATACATCTGTTGAAGTGCTTAAATCAGAGTCAAGGCTGAGCTCAGATGATTAAAGCAATGGAAGTGGAACCTAGAAAAAAAGTCAATACAAGAATGCCCTAAAGTTAGTTAAAGTTGGTTAGGTGTAAAGGCTAAGAATCTAGTTGGTTATCCTAGTTAAATGACAGCTTGTTGATGAGCGATTTTATCACTCATCTTTTCTCATAATTTTGTGCTTAATTGAGTAATTTTTAAGTAGTAATTTGATG
>JAVXUL010075933.1:0-24479 GCA_035590515.1 Trichilia minutiflora | reverse complement strand
TCTTGTGTCGAACACGCCCAATTGCTTCCACCTCAACTTTAAATTCCTTCTCAGCTTGACCCCTGATAATATATCCATCTCACAGGCTAAGCAAAGATGAATGAACTTATGAAGGTAGGATTCCTTATTTACATCACGAAATATAAACAGTTATTTGTGGAAAATGGAAGCCATTAAGGCAGTAAAAGTATTAAGCAAGGGAAAAAGGTGGCATAATTTAATTTTAGAGAAGTCCAGTAGCACTCAATGGTCTAAATATGCTACAATTCTCCGTCTACATGATCAATCCAGCAGGCCAGTTTATGAGAAAAAGACTTAAAATGAGCAAAGATTCTCTCTTTTGTTTTTCCTAAAAGTATGCTTCTTTACCGCACAAATTCTGCAACTAACACAAGACAAGAATAACCAAAAAAAATATGTACAATCACTCAATATTACAAGAAAATTACATCTAACCCCATCTCTTCCCTTCGGAAGAACCCCTGAAAGACAAAAATCCACAGTATTTGTTTGACTCTGTTTGATTTTCTTCCTTTGCACGCGCAATCAAGTATAGATCAGAATCATATAATAAACTGAAAAAAAAAATTTGAGTAGTACCTGTTATTTAACAAATTCTTGACAGCAACTCTGGTACCATCACTCAAAATCCCATTGTACACAATCCCATATCCACCTTCGCCGATCACATTCTCTTCACACAACCCATTCGTGGCAGTCTCAAGTTCTCTCAACGTATACCACCGACCCCACCCGAGATGCGAAACTTCTGGTCCCACGCTTCCGCTCGCAAAAGACGCCGTCTCACAGACACTCCCCATCCCTCTACTCTCTCCACTCGACACCCTATCAGTGAACACCACTCGGTGCTCGATCTTGCCAATATCCACTTGAATCTCGGGTAACGGAGTCGGATTCACGATTTCCTGAATTTCCTTGGAGATAGGCGGAGTGTTTGCGATTTGCTTGGCCTGCTGTAGCTGAAGATGATGATTAAGCTTTTTCCGTCGCGAGGTTAAGCATAAAGAAAGGAGAAAGAGAGTGAGAACTATTAAAGAACCTAGTAAGATACCGATCACGACCCACAGCCGAAGGCCGAAGATTGACGTCTTCTTTGAGAGCTCCGTGTTGACAAAAGCGGTGTCGTATACCGACATTTTAATTTTCCGTTTGCTGAAGAAACTGGAAAAAGAAAATTATCAATTAAAAATTTTAGGCATTTGCCTTGGCTTTGGTCGTGAGTGACTGAATGAGTGAAGAGGAGAAAGAGAGAGAGAGAATTATAGCATGTTAAGGTAAGGTCTGCCCTTGCCGTAGTGAAGTATATAAGATGGCTACATGTTTCTGTCTATCTGGGTTATAAAGTGCCGTTGGATACGCTCAAATGAAGAGGGAGTGTGTCTGCGGGAGCTTCGGCTTCTAATGGAAGTCACGCGCTGTGTCACAACTTAACAGAACGGAAGGGTAACCTATTAAGTGTTAGTAGATTGCGATTGCATGTGCAAAACATAAATAAGAACTTCCTTGAACTTCTCATTAATAATTATTTATAACTTATTCTAAGTCTTAAAGGAAAGCTGGGCGGCCTGGCCTGCTAGCATCGTACTCCGTCAGGGAGAAGTTTGGAATTACACTGTTGGATCACAAAGAGCACAGGTGATGATGCCACGTGGAAACAGAAACAAAAAACAAAATCATAGTGGATAGATGGGATCCACCAGGGAAGGCTTTGGAAAGTGGCACTTCGCTTAGTCCTCTTTGGCTTTGCTTCTTTCATATTTTTGTTGTTACATTATGTTGATTTAAATCAACTTGGACAGTGGATGACATTATAAATCTGATATTTATTATACTTTTATTATAAAAGTAATCAATCCTTTTAGATTCTTTAATGATAATTTATAGAAATCCAGACAACACAACAAACGTAGTATGATTGGAAAACAACACACATAGTAGAGAGAATGCCCCCTCAAGAATTGAGTAGACAGCAGCATTTTAGATTGGACTGTTCAGAATTTGATAATGATTTGTTGGTTGTTTTGCGCCATTTGACAGTTGGGCTTTCTCTGAGCTTTAGCTAAGATAAGATTTCATATCTTTCCTTATCACGACGATTTCTCGTTTTATTTTTATTTTTTTTCCCGTTGCCTTAAGGCTACACCAAAAATTACATGCTGTTAATATCGTTCAGACACCCGATTGAGGTAGCCTGTGATTCAGATTTAGGTGATAATGGGTGTTTTCTTTTGTTATAGTTTTAGATTCGAATTACTATAAAGTTATTTTGATTGAGGTTAAGATGAAGATAAGGGATTTTTTTTTTATATTTGGTATCGCTATAAGATAGTTTTTGTACACACGTTAACTATTAAGGACGAATATCGTGTGATTTACGAATACGTATCCTTAAGGTTAGATACTTAATTTTGTGTTTGGTTGGACATTGTAATGATACCTGAGTATAGGTTTTCTTTGTATAAAAAAAAAAAAATATCGTTAAAATGCTAAATAATTTTTTTTTTGAGTAATCACCTACTTAAATAATAGTGAAATAAGTTATTAGATTATTTTAATAATGTTATGAGATTAGGGAATTGGTTAAACATAAAATAGATATTAGATACTCCATAACTTCTGTTAAATGATTATTAAAAAATATTATGATTTAATTTTTTATTATTTAGTTAATTATAAAAATAATATGACTTTTGATGGAGAGAGAAAGAATCAATAAAGCATTCGATCTGTTTTTATGTTAATTAATTATTTAAGTTATCTGAGATTTTTTAATTTAATTAAGATTTTGATCAAAAGAAAAAGAGTCAATAAAGTGTTCAATTTATTTTTATATTTATGATTTATTATAAAATTTGAAGAATTTTTTAATTTGATTAAAATTTTGACAAAGAAAGAGTGAATTTAAGGTGTTTAGTCTGTGTTTAGTATTTATGATTCATTAATTATCAGGAATTTAAATAAGCAAAGCAAAGTCAATAGGCTCTATTATTTATTAAAGGTTTTGAATAATTTTTTAATTTTATTAGAATTTTAATTAATGGAAGGGAAGTTAATAAGGTACTAAGCCTGTCTTTTGTTATTTAATAAAGTTTTAAAGAATTTTTCTAATTTTATTAGAATTTTAACTAATAGAGGAAGAGTTAACAGAATGTCAAATCCGTCTTAGTATTTACAAAGATTTTGAATTTTTTTTTTTAATTTTATTAGAATATTAACTAAGAGAAAGGGTTAACAGAATGCTCAACCTCTTTTCGGTATTTATGATTTAATAAAATTTTAAAAGAATTTTTTTAATTTTATTAAGATTTTGATTAAGAGATAAAAAGTTAACAAAATGTCAATTTGTCTTCTTATTTATAATTTATTAATATTCTTTAAAAAAATTAAATTAATTAGATTTTTAAACTTTATTACTTTAAGAAGGAAGAGGAAAGAAAACATTTATCATTTTCTTGTGTTATTAAGGTTTTCTTATACTTCTTTTATATATATATATATATATATATATATATATATATTTATATATATACATTATCATTATTTGTTTCGTAAAATAAAAACATGAAGAAAAGAAAAAAGAAAAAAATAGTTTGGATCTGATTGCAAGTTAAATAAAATTTGTAGATTCAAATGATAAAATTAAATAATTGATGTTTGGGTCAGATTGATCAATTTTTCATATTTTGGCCAATTTTATAAATAGGGAAAAATTTTTAAAAGAATAAAAATCCTTGAATTGATTATTTTATTCATTATCTGTCTCCTCCCGTAACCTCCTCCATGAGTGATCAACCCAAACTTTGGCCACCACCAAACTCCCTCCTTTCGCCACGTTTTCCACCATGATCAACTCTCCTCACCTGTAAGAGTTTGCTGCAACCCGAGAAAGACCATCCGATTGCGAACCGTGGCCATTCCATCTTCTTTCTCTTCTTCTTTTTTACTTTTGCAATTTCTTTTATATTTTTGTTTGATATATGTACAATGCAGTTAAGGATAACAAAAGTAGAATATGTTACTCCTTATACCAATGATTATTTCTTTTATCTCCATGGATTTTTAATGCAAGAAATCATTTCATTCTCATGCATGTTTTTTTGCTTCATCTTACCATTTTTTACTTTTGTTTCATTTTCACATTGATGAATTTTAATTTTCTTAATGGTTTAAACAATGCGTGCAGGAATGAAAGAAACACAATGATAACAGCAAATTGAATCCAGAATTCAACCCAACCCACTTTCTACACCATGCATGCACAAATTGAATTACCTCACACGATAACAAGCAAGCAAGCCACATTTTTCGATTCTTAAAAAAAAATTGATTATTCACCTATACATGAATCTAACATGAATATGCCAACATAGATACAAACATATACGACCTCATTCAGTTTGGTAAAAATTCAATGGTGAACATCCCTTGTTTCTACCCGTTTGTGCAGGTTAATGTGGCTGCCAAGAAATCTTTTCTATGTATGCTGTTCGGAAAGGAATGGACAGTGGCGTTTGAGAAGTCTTTTGTAGCTAAAACTCTTCAGCTACTGAGGGATGCTGGCTGCTAGAACAAGGCTCTTTTTTTTTTTCTCGAAACGTCCCAGAGTTATGGCTAGCGTGTCCCCCCTTTTATATGCTATGAACCTCTCTTTTTATAGGCCAATCAAGCTTTCCTTTAGCAAGAAATTGAAAGGAGGAAAGAAAAGCAATTTCCCTATTCTTTCCCTTTATTTTTTTGGGCGGGGGGTGGGGGTGGGGGGGTGTTTGTTTGTGTGTATTGCCTTCCTTTTGGTTTAATGATTTGAGAGCAACAATCCCAGATTTCCAGTTTGCTTAGTTGAGTTGAAAGAAAGAATTCTTAATTTTTATTTTATTTTAATTTATTGAAAGAAACAAATCTTGACTTTACCTTTTGTAATAAAATTGACATTTAAATTTAAAAAGAAAACATTAACTCCTTTTTATATTGGTTAGTTGGCAGAAGAAAGAAGGAAATGAATTTTTCATATTTTATTCTTGTCATGCACAATATCAATTCTCATAAATTGTTCTGATGCTCGTTATACACTTAGTCACTCAAAGTTCCAGCCCCTACAAAAATAATTAAATCTTTAATAATTTTACAATTAAATCTCCTTGATTAAATTCCATCTCCCTCATTAATTTTCAAAATCTCTTTATATTTTATTTAAATTTGAAAATTAATTATTAAAGAATTAAATAAAATTGGTAGAATAAAATTGAGTTATGACACATGATAACCTACTTTGAAGTGTAATCAGATGCCTTTTTTCAATTCATGGCACACGCACGACTAACTCCTAAATCTTAAATTATTGTCACCTAAGAAACTTAAGAATTTCGTAAAGTTTTCAGTCACAACTTACAATGGACCATCAATCACCATCGAGACTTAACCCAGTGGGTGCATTCAATCAACAAAGATAACCACAGAATACATCTTAGGTCAGACCACCAAATAATTATGTTTCTTCTTTTCGTTTCTTTAAATTAAAAAAAAAATCCCAAATAAAATTAAAACTTTCATGCGTGTTGCCTTTTAGGTTCGCAAAATTTTATAACATTTAAAACCAAAAAAGAATCTAATAGATTGAAGGCAAACCAAAATTCTATGATCATGAACTCATCCTTGCACAAAATATATAATCCCTTCCCTTTCCCTTCCTCTTCTCAGCGAATTCCATGTAAAGTGAGCTCTTGACGGAACATACTAAGTGTTGCTTCTAGTACCCCTGAGGTAGAAGAATGCAAGCTCCAACAGATCTCAATACAGAAATTAATATTACAGCTGACGCCTCTATGATTGCACTTATCATTGTGGATTGTAACAAAATGAACTAAAAAGTAGGCTGGCTATCCATATTTGCCTAAATCAGTCTTCTTTCATATCAGGTTTATCAATTGCAGCCAGTCTTTCAACAAGGGGATGAGAATAGTGATATGCCGAATACCAAGGATCTGTATTCATAACTGACAAATTTTCTTCCTGAAAACAAGCCATCGAGTCTCCATCAGTAAACCCACAAATTCTTCACTGTACATTTTATCGTAGTTTCAATAATTTTAATATAAGTACAGATGACAATAGAAGAAAGAATTTGATTAAATGAGGCCTTACAATACCTGTTTGGGATCCTAAAACCATATCCTATATTATTACACTGACTGAATGTATCAACAAAAAGGTGCAAATATTGCAACTTATACCACAATAAAATAAATACAAATCAATCATGTAGAGCTTGATTATTAGCCCAAATAGTTGGGATCCACGCATAAAGCGAAAAAGCATTCAAAGCAACTGACGTGAGAAGAAATAAATCTTGCACAAAAAAAAATTTTCAGGGTTAGGAATTAATATTAGAGTAAGGAGTGACAAATCACCTGTAGTTTAACAAGACCAGCACGAAGAGCAGAGGCAAAACCAAGCTTCTTAGCAAAGGCGTCAGCCTGCATAGAACATATACATTTACTAAGATAAATATTCAAGAAATAACAGTAAAGCAAATGACAAAAATAAAAGGGAGGGAAAAACTTAGAACCTTGCCCGCAGCTCAAAAAGAAGTTACCTGAAATTCAAAAGATTGGCTCACAAGATTAAGACCAAAGCTTACTAGGTGTTGGATTGGTATTACTGTATGCTGCAGACAACCAGATCAGATAAATTATTAAAAGCTCTTCTGGGAAAAGATTATTTTTCTATTCACTGCAGAACAAGCAACAAGTGAATATTGGAGAGCCACACCAGAGGATCCGAACTGCAACCAAAGAACATGGAAGTTATACCAGCAATGCAAATGCTATTTCCGTTGTTAATTCTAAAACCTTCAATACATTGTTTTCTTCACCAGCATTTTTTTTTTATTTTTTTCCATTCACTCCCCATCCTAAATAACAAAGTTTAACACTTCAACAAAGAAGCCACAACCAGTCAACCAAATCAACTCCAGCATAATTTTAACAATATACACTGCAACAAAGCATAAACTATATCATGTAAGAGATCATAGCCTTCTAATACATAAAGCACACCCATATCAAACTCGAGCATAATTTTAACAAAACACAAAAATGGAATCGGTAGTATGTAAGAAAAGATCGGCATAGTGTGAGTACAGGTAATTGATAAAATATCGCTTAACAATACAAACATCAAAGAAATGCAAAAATAATACAACATCTAAGACATAAAACATGCAAATACGCAGAAGAGTAGATTTCTTATACAATTAACAATACCTGAAAGATGATTAGACCAATCAGTACATGCTGTGTGTCAAACCCAAAACTTTGGAAGAGATCGGTTAAGTTCCTTACAAGGGTATATCCTCCCCGTTGCAGCAGTGTAAGAATCTGTCAAATGAGAACAAAGATTTTCCTCAAAGTCAATAGGAAAACATCTTTTTTCCTGATTGTTAAAATATGATCAGTTAATTGACAAACGTAATTATTGAATTAGAAAAAGTACATTCGCACATAACACAATAAGCTGTGGGAACAGGAAAAAGGAAACAAATTGAATAACAGCCTATAGCAAGAACACTATGCAAAAAAAATGCATGCAAGCATAACAGAATAAGCAGTGGGAATTGGAAAAAGCACCAAAATGAATGATGAACTATAGCCAGAACATCAAATGCTTTGATTTGAATTCATTCACGATAAAGGTCAAAATGTTGACATTTATGTCAATTTTGATGATAACAAAATGAATGAATCAAAAGATAATAACAAAATGGATCAATCATGCAATTATCAAAATGGAAAGCAAAGAAAGAAAAAAGACTTGAACGAGGAACAAGAATCATCATTTGAGGTCTTTTCTTAATAATTTAGTAAATATGTTTGTAATTGTCTTGATTGTGATAATTGTACATGAATGAGCTCAAGAAACAATTTTCTAAGTCAAAATATTTTTATGGACTTAATTGTAGAAATTGGACATTTCATGTCCTATTCAAAATTATAAAATGTGTTCTCATAAAATAGTGATGTTTGGAAAAATACCAGCTCTCACAGTGGGTTATATATATATAAATAAAGGCCCTTTTTAATAATTTCAAAATGACCCAAGGTTTTTATCTCAAAAATACCCTTAGACCAAAATGCAAACTTTTTGAAACTCATGGGCGTTTGGTCGATCGAATTGAATGTAACGATTCGGTGGTAGGGTTCACTCTCTCAGTCGCACAAAGAACAAATCCCCTGATTCGTTCAAACAAATTGATGGACAGTTTTAAGGCAGAAACCCTGAAAATTTCGATCGAATAAAATGCATATTTCGTTGAAACGAACCCACCTGTGATAATTCGACTGAACGTCTTACGGACTTCGATTGAATGATTGAAGCTATTCGGTAGAACAAATGTCCTTTGGGTAATCTTTTACACGAAAATTTCATTATGTGATCAATTTTCAAAAAGTAAAATACATCTTGAGCTTATTAGTTGAGTGAATCACATATCAAACCCTAAAACTTCATTGTATTATTCCTTTGAAAGGATTTTCTTAAAGGGTTGTATTATCTTTCTTGTAAAATCATATTCTTCTTGTATTTGGAGTAAAGAAAGTGGTTCTTTCACGTGGACTAAATTTGTAAACACTCTTGTGAGTGGCGTGTAAAGGTTTGGAGGTGACTCGAAAAATCTCTGATTGTAAAAGCTTTAACCTTGATTTTAAGGTTTGAATTAGTGAAACCTTCAAGAGAGGCTTGAAGGAAGTGGATGTAGACTTGGTTTAGCCAAACCACTGTAAAAATTGTAAGTTTTCTACTTGTTCACTCTTTCATTTTTTATTATTTCGTTTTAAGTTTCAATAATTTTAATTAGAACCCAATTGACCCCCTCTTTGGTTGCCATGTTAGAATTTCAAAACACACACCAAAAGGATAGGGGGAAAACAGACCTAATATTGTACTAAAATATGTAATATGATTTAAAACTTTCTTCTTATCTTGAAATATGTGTTCATTTCAAACAACTAATAATCTCTTTACTACTAATTGAATATCAACAACCCAAAGGAATTTTAATACAGCAATATAGTATTATATATAGTGTATTAAGTCCTCAAGTGAGAACAATAGCATACCTGAACAGCAATGAATGAATACATTGTATGATTAAGTTTCCAATGGCCAAGCTCATGGGCAATAACAGCAACAATTGCCTCATCATTTTTGCACTGTTGAACATAACCTGCGTATACAAGATTTTTACGATGAAAAACAGAAGAGCATGCAATTTAATTAAAGAATAATAGAATCAGGCATGCACTGCATGAATGAAGCACAAAACCTAGACATGGCACTGCAAAGAGATGTGTGGGGGTTGATAAATATTCAACTATTTGTCCTAATATTCTGATGTGTGTTTGCTCACGCGCTAAAAAAACCATAGACCTTAATCAATTAGTGAAGGACATTAAAAATCATTAAATATATTTTATCGGATCAGCTAAAATTCCACTAAAAATGGTTAAAACAGACTCTCATATTATAATCGTTAGTTCAATAAATCAGTGATAAGATGATACAGGTTGGAGATTCTACCCCTTCGGAACCAAGAAACTTATTCCAATAAACTGCAGGAGGGTCACTCCAACATTTAGTCATTCAATTGCAATTATGTAGCATCTGTGCTTTGGTCAATTAGAGAAATGTCAAATAATGGCATGATAAAAATATAAGAAAGATGAAAAAATTTTCACATCTTCACATGCTGTATCAAAGTGTCATAGAGGACGATTCGCTTGGTCTTAAAGAATCATGAAAGATAAATCCGTGTATACTAAATGTTAAATCTAAAAGAGTATATGGGAATGAGAAACCAGGCAAATTTTCACTCTCTCAAATGGAAAAGGACAGCTATAAACAATGCATGTCGTGTCCTTTATTACTTCAATTTCAAACACACACAAAATTTATTTATTTCATGCCTTTGCCAGCATTTAGCAATATGCCAAAAATCTTATAAATTCCTTGGGTAAATGTAAATCCTTTTCACATTGCCAGTCAAAACTATGGTTACTTATACAAGGATCCCTCAACACTATGAAAGTCAGAGTAAATGCAGTTGTTTTCATATTCCAAAAGGAAACACGAGAATTTTACTTCAGATCAGAGTAAATGCAATAACTCTAGGAAGAACCCATTAAATGCACAAGAACCGAATCCTCACATTGCTATGGCTTGACCTTGTGGATCCATCAACGTCGAACAAATTTTTTAGAGGAAACTTGAGGGAGGAAGCAAGTTGCTCAATTTTCTACCTCAGTTCACCTTCTGGAAGCTATTTCACAGCATAACCAAGAAAAAAAGATCAATAATTCAAACATGTTACATTACTGAATGGACTAATCATGGAAAGAATCACAAATACTTACAGGGGTAAACTTATTGAATAGTGGGGCTATCGGAACAGGGTAAATTGTCATCATCACAAGAGAAAAAACAAACATAAATGCCCAAAGATAAATGGCCAGATAAGGACCTCCTTTCTGCAACCATGCAAAGGAAACTTAACATTGTGAAGAAAAAATAGCATAATAAATAATGAAATATATTCATGGAGAAGATTAAAAATCATTCTGATATTAAAAAAGACCCAATTCAAGAACAAAGACCAAATTATGGGAACTGATAGCAATCATATATGCTTACATCATTGCTTGTTACATCAATGCTAGTAGATGCTCATACCTGAACGATTATGATGATTGCAGAAACAATAGGCGGGCCAAGCACAATAGATAGGCACATTCCTTTGATCATACCCCTAAAAATTAACCATATTGTTTGCTGCAAAACAGACAACAAAAGTCGATATTATGAAGCAGAAAGCAATGAGGTACAAAACAAAAGAACCAGAAAGTGAGGAATTTACAACAGGCTCCAGAGGAATCAGCAATAACACAGATGCACAAAATGAAGAATTTATTAATCAGGAAATAATAAAACACAAAATGAGAGGAAGATTCAGTTGAGGATACGTACTTTATTGAAGCCATGGCGGACCTCGATCTCAAAGGTTGAATAGAGAGAATATGGCAAATCAATGAGCTGCACAGATATTTCCAAACAGACAATCAACAGTAGTTTAGAGCACCGAAAATCCATTTATTTTATGATAACCTATACGAGGTCACTACCTTACAGCAGAGTAGAAAGCAATTTCTGTACCGTGTTAAAAGCATCGAAATCGGTGGATACCGAACAGCATTTACACCAATTTTCTGGTAACAGCAGAAATTAGATACACCTAGGGTATTTTGATTTCATAAGAAAATATCATACAGTTAATCTAGTAGTGATGCTAGAGATCCCAAGTTGCATCTCAAGATTAGCATCCTAAGTGGTATGGCAGTAGAGTTGTCCCATTACAAAACCAAACACACTAATATCTGACAGGTTAATAAAAAGCTATCATGTACACACCTGGGACCATAACATAACACCAGCCAAGAATGCCAGGGTGTGCAACATTTCATTCTCTGCATCAAGCCCAACTAAAACCAGAAAGTTCCCTGATTTCTGCAATCACAAAGAAAGTCAGGTTGTTATAATACAACTTCAAGGGACTGTTTACTAATACTAAACCCATTGACTTACCTTCTAAAACCAAGGCAATATCCAGAATAACAAAATTGCTGAGTCCATCAGTATGGTCACAAATTCATGAACAAAATGAAAGTGGCTGGAAGTTCAGAGAGATGCATCAGCATAAATCATTGATGGAAACCAAAAAATGAAGGACAAATATTATCAGAGTCAGAACAAGTTAAAGAAAGCTTTAAGATCAGATATCGATGTTAAGAAGTCATTCTATCTAAAGAGTTATCATAAATGACGGAGATAGACCTTTTATCAAGACTATAAGCTCGAGACTTCTCAAATTTATCTTGGCTGATTACTCCCACCAATGTTTTTGGAAGTGTCAGCAACTTGAGTGCAGAATATTGCCACAAATCCAGATAAGTTTCAAAAAAGTACATCAATATCATAAATCCTGTAAAAGATCATGAGATTAGAAAAAAACAAATGTATAAACAGCACCATGATAAAAAAAAATACAAACAAATATCTACCACAAAAGTGAGGAGATTCAAACAAAAAATATTATTAGATCCTAGAATCATAAGCCAACCAAGGTCCTTCAGACATTTTACTCCAGAGGATAGCTATCTCATTATTAAAAAAATTATAAAGACTAAAAAAATAGAAAAAAGGAGTATTTCTAGAGATCCCAAAACTTATCCCAATTCCCGAGTACATCCAAAAGTCTTACATTCATAAGTTAGATAGTTAAGATGTGCAACAAATGATCTTGAATATTATAAAAATTTCATTATCCAACTTCCAGTGGATGAATGTAATGACATTCACATTTGAACCATCCGCTTGATGAATGTCATGCTATTTGGAAAACACTTAATGAAAGATACTTCCGGATGTCTAGGATTACCCCTGTATAAAAAAATCATACATTTAACACCATTCAACTACTTTTTGCTCACTTTTTTCTTCACCTCCCTCGATTTGGTTGCAGCAAAAATCAATTAATGAAATACTGACTCCCAATTCCATTTCATTTAGCTTTTTATAAAACATTGAACCCAAAATTCTAAATAATTGAATAACAAAAATTCCACCAACTTAACTGAAACCAAGAAACATCAGAGTTACTCACCGCAAGGAAACATCTGCGTGTCATAGTGTAAAAAGCCCAAAAATCTACATCATACACCTTGAATTCTTGACATCTGAACAAAAAAAAGAAAGAAAGAAAATGCAAACATAAATTCAATTCAAATAGAAAATCGAGCACCAAGGCCTTATAGAACGAAACAATCATAAAGATTATATAGGGAACAAGAAAATGAATGCAAAGAACAATTCAACTACAAATCTCAATGAGCTAAGAGAAAGAAAATAAAAGAAATTGATAAATTAACAATAAATTGAATTAATATGGCGTACCAACAACGGCTTCCATGTACGGAAACGCCATAGTTAAGTTATATTTCGTAGAGAATCTACAAACATACTTAGAGCGAGAGAGAAAATGGATGTTATTTAGAGGTGAAGACTGTAATTTACAGTAAGAAGAAAGTTGTAACATGAAAATGAGTCCAACACCCGACTCCGCTCTCAGGTTTGACCCGTTTAAAATGACTTTCCTTCTGTTTCCCGTCAAACGACAGCGTTTGCATTTTTTTTATTCTTCATATTCTTAATTATTCGAATATTCTAATATCTTCATAATATATTTATCAATAACTTGTAAATAGCAAGGGTAATATATTATCAATGGGTCACATTTAAAATTGTATATAGTCATCCATATAATAAATAATTGAATATTATATTTTAAAATTTTTTCACCAAGTAAAACTTAAGTTAAAAATTCTTTAAAAAATTGATCTGCACGTAAAAATATTGGAACTCTTAACATAACAAGAAGTTGTGTGGCATATATGATTAGTAACCAAAATAAACAAATAACTTTCTGATGATATACAGATGCAAAAATCTTCTTATACAGGTAGATAGATGCACATAATGATTCATAGTAGAGTACAAGTAGACATAGATATCAACGTAAGGAACCTCAGTTACAATTTGGCTTCCGAAATTATTTTTTCCTTCAGTACAAACACTCAGAAAACTTGGCGTACAAATGATGCGACAAGATCCAACTCCTGATTGAGCACCTAAATATTCTGAGCAAGAAACGATTCATACTATAATGAAACCGAGAGAACAACCTTTAGAAGTTGATTTAAAACTGGTTGTCAGTGAACAGGATTGGGAGCCCCGTTCATTAAAGTTTCAAGCTTGTTGAATGACTAAGGTCCTTACATTGTATTCTCTCAACCTCCTGATTTCCAGCGCCAAAATCCCCTACTAGGCCTCAGAATTTGCTTTAATAATGCCATTTTTGGAACATTCCAGTGCTCCACATGCCTGAAAGATTTTTAAACTTGTATTGAACTAGAATGGTAAGTTCAAAAGATAGAACAGAATAGTTAGAAATGAAACTAGTTACCTGCATACTTTTCCGGTGTTTACGTCAAAATAATACTCCGTATATCCAGTGGCTGCAACATAGTTTAAAACAGTCCGCTTAACTAAGGTAGATGTAATTGACACTACCATGACATGCATTCGCTGGTTTGATGTTTTATTGTCAGTCACTTGGTTTGACTTTCAGCAAAGCAAGGTTTGCAGAAAAGTTTCACCAACAAACCCATACTTCACAAAGCCTGTAGTGGTTCAAAAAGAGGGTGAAGGGTTCATGCATGTATCTAATCCCATGATACTTTCAATGGTTTAGATTATTGCAGATGGATAGGCACCAAAAAGGATCAGTGAGCGTATCATCTGCCCTTGAGCATTTATGTAAATGCACGTAACGTACCAGAAAGAATCGGCCTCCAGGGAAACGACATGATACAACTAAATCGCCAGTGTCCTATTCCTTTGTCCTGTGCCCAAATACAAATAGCCAATGGTTCTATTATCAATGGTTATGAAAGAAAATTCAGAGCATGTTCTGTCAGATTGAAGCTGTAGCAAACAGAATCGTGCTCAATAATTTAGGAATTCCGTGCAATTCCACGTCCAAAACAAACAAAATAGAAACAACATATAACATAGCAATTAGCTAATTGGATTTCTCTGAGCTCACTTCAAAATCCTCCCATTTCATAAGCTTCATATTTGACTTGTCAATAAGCAATCCAAAATTTGTGCAATTCCTTTTGAAACGGCGAAGCCCTCTAAAGGAACCTGCTGGATCAGCAAACTCACAATCCTCTTCATATACATCAAGTGTAAGGTCCCCTGACATTGAAGAAGATTCAATTAGCCTGTTAGAAAGCAGGGTTTATTCAATACTGCTGTAGCCTGTAAGGTACTCATATCCATGTTGGTTGCTTATAACTATGCTTTTAGGTACAGAGAAATAGTTCATCAGTGAAGGGCAGAGATAGACTTGTTCAGTGAATAGTTTGTGGTATAAAGGTACAGAAAACACGGGACTAAATGCAATTATTATTGAAGCAAATGCATATTAACAAATCTAAAAGTAGGATTTACGCTATTCAGTATAGCTAACTGAATCAGATGATAGACATAACACATTCCCAAAGCAATTTCCAAAAAGATAAATCCCGTGAATTCTTGAAATATGATACTGAAATACACCCATTTAATAACAAAGTGCTGTTTTGATCTTAAAATCACAAGACAGTTTTCCAAAGGATTCGGGGTAAACGCAAGTTTCCCCAAACGCAAAATTCCTAAAAATTGTTCCAATCCAGAATTTGCTTACGGCCAATTCCGTCTGGATCATATTCAGAAGAGGAAAAGGAAACAATCTCTGTTTTTAAAGAAGCTAAGAAAGTTTCAAGTCTCATATAATGAAAGCTCCAAACTGTGCATCGCGACAAAAAGGGAAAATTCCCTGTGATAGTTAATAGTAAGACAAATTTGACAATACCCAATTCTGTTTCCATAAATCCTTATTAACCCCTGAGCACGATTGATGTTTGTAACTTCATCCACGTATTTGATGGACCGAACAAAAACCAGACTTCAATATGAAATATTGTAAATTTGAGAAGACTTTTGCCAAACCTGTGACGAAATACGATCTTGCAAAGTCCTCTTTGATGGTTTCCACGACAATTGCCCGATCAACAGCTCCTGACCCGTCTGTGTCAAGTTTGAGATTTTTTTGGGGTGTTTCAACATTAGATGGAGAACGCAGAAAGGAAGCAGCAATTCCCAAAAGCTCAGAGCCGTACCAAGCTACTTTCAGCAGCGCATTTTGAGGTTCAGATTCTCTTTTGGTGGATGAATTGGTCGTTGGATTCTGTTCATTGCACCGAATTCTATGGAATTTGCGACCATTTGTTGACTGTAAAGTAAAACTGTGGTGCTGAAACGTCGGATGGGTGGAAATGGAACTAAATGATACAACAGTTGCCATTCAGAGCGATGCCGATGGACAGGGATTGTCGAAAGACAAACCTTTCTCCCGCAATTTCTTTTAAATATCTAGGCGTCATCAGGTAAACGGTAGCCACAGAGAATTATAAAGATGCTAAGCAATCTAAAGTTGACACGTGTCCATATCAGGGAGGGGAGAGATTCTCGTCAACGTCTACTCACAGAGCTCCTCGGCGTACATTTTCTTGGGTAAGGAAACGTTATATCATCCAATGCCGGGAATTCAGAAACGGTAAAAATTGAAATCAGTTCACTTTTAACCATACTCCGAAAATATCATTTTTTACTACCTTTACGAGGGAGAAATTTTCCTGCGCATAGTTGGAAATCGAACCGTGGGGGCAGGGCCACCGAAGGTGAGTTTGCTACCGGCTGCAGGTCGTAACTCAAAATCTATTCAATTTTAACTTTTGCCAAGTATAAATAGTTTTATTATCACTTATCTATAATATTTATTTAAATAACAAAAATATAAAAACAATTACTTCTTATTTTTTTAAAGTACTATATACAATCACATTAATATTTTTAATTTAATAATATTTATTTATTTTATATTATATTATTAAAATATATATATATTTTACGCTAAATACTCAACCATGAAAATTAAATAATTAAAAAATTCACACATACTCATCGCTAATATCTAATAATTATTTTTTGTAATTTTTATTAAATTATCATTGCTGTTAAGCAATTAATATATAGTAATGTTAAAAGTAAAAAATTAAAATAAAATTATTAAATATTTAATTAATTTTCATTTATGATAATAATTAAATATATATTAAATCATTTTAAAATTCTTAACTGGTTAATTGTAAATAATAAAGGATCAAAATAAAATAAAACCTGAAGAACAAATTTATTTTAATAGAATTTATGATTTTACAAATTGTTGAGAGTGATAAAAAAATAAATATATTTAATTTTATTATTATATATAAAAATAATTACCAATGGTATTTCAAAAAAGCTGGATTAGTGATAATAAGCTTAGAGAATATTCAAACCGAGGTGATTATGGGTCAGCCATTTACTTGGGTCAAACCGACGTGATCTTCCCTTTTCGAAATTTCGTGAATATCAAAGTGGTTCCAGAGTTCTATTGCCATGCAAAAGAGAAAATTCATCTTGCTTACCAAAATATATGAACTGAAAATGAAAGATTTACTTTGATGCCGCATTGGATGCAGGTGCCTGAATTAACAACAATCTACTCCGGATCGAGTAATAAGTTTTGCTATTTGACAAAATCAACCACTCACGTCAAACGCACGAAAAGCTCTACATTACACACTATGCAGCGCAGTACATGATTCAAACAACAAATCAAGAATTCTACCAAATTCTGGAAACGCCAAATCCAAATTTTCATGCAAAAAATGCTTCATTTAACAATCAGACCTTTCGCCCCTCTGAAAAAAAAAAAAATCGCGCCATTTATGTTGGAGTTTTTGGGAGAGAGTTTGAAAAAGAATATTTCTCTACTTATTATTCATATTGAACACATCTATTTATACTTATAAAAGATAATAAAATAATTTAAAAATATATTAAATCATTAATATTATACTGCAATCCTATTTTATTAAAATCAAATACATTATCCCAAGAAACCTATTCTAATACAACTTTTATTGCGATTCAAAAATACTTTGAATCATTCTTCAACACTTTCCGTTGATTCAAAATTACATACATCAAATTAGATTTAATTTTACAGATTTTATAAAGCACGTCTCTTTACTCCAATTTTCCTGGAGCATATTTCTCCCAAAAATCTTGTGTTGAAGCACTTCTCTCCCTCCTCAAAATCTTGTTCTATTCTCATAAATATTTCTTCTAATATCGTATTGTTGCGAGCCATTGAGTCGAGTTAAGTGATTTTGCTCACTCAATCTCACAGTTTCTCAAGGATCTAAGGCTCTGATACTATGTTAGAGGTTTTGGGAGAGAAAGTTTGGAAGAGAATACTTCTCTACATATTATTTATATTGAACACATCTATTTATATATATAAAAAAATAATAAAATAATTTAAAAATATATTATGCTGTTATCTTATTTTATTAAAATCAAATACATTATTTCAAGAGACCTATTTTAATACAATTTTTATTATTATTTAAAAATACTGAATCATTCTTCGTCAATTTATTCCCAGCTAAACAGAAAGTTCCATAGACATCTTCCCTTTTCTTTGGTTTTCCATCTCTTTTCTGCTTTTGCCGACGTAATGCTAACCAACAAATACAGCTGAGGGCTGGCATCACTTTCAAGCAATAACTGTACGATACAGCTGAGGGCTGGCATCACTTTCAAGCAATAGTAAAAAAATCAAATCATATAATCAAATATTTCCCCACTCATTTTAGCATATAATTTCAATGACTAACTGTACGATACAGAACTTCCTACGAAGGAACCCCAAATCCTCCCCATCGGACTGAACAAAAATGTTGCACTGTCTGAAATGTCCTCCACTTCAATAGAATATACTCTGTCACAGAAATAGCAAATTATGACTCCAAGCACCAAATTCAAATAACAATCGGTAACAGATTTACAATTATTAAGTATAGACTCCAATAAGCTAGATTAACAATCAATCCCAGCTGCTTGAGCAACTGGAGTGATTTAGAAAAGCAGAAAAGCAGATAGGGGCAGATTTTTTTTTCTTAAAAAAAGTTGTAGCAAAAATCGGCTTTATTAGGTACATGTCACCAATTGACTATCAAAGATCAAAGGTTCACTATAAATTTCCCCCACAAAAATTTCAACCAACATATGGAGATTTACTTTACTGATGTTTTCTTCCTTTTTGCTCTTTGCAGTTGTGTAACGATTAAGATTTTTATAAAATTAGTAGCCAATTGTATTAAAGGAGGAAAAAAATAAATTGCCAGTCAAAACAGAAGATCATCAACGAAAGGGGTCTACGGCGGAAATGGATTGTAAAAGTAACCAAAAATATATGACTGGTTGGCAATAATTCAAGCAATCTCAGAAGAACTGTAGAATGTTCTTCATCCATCACCCACAATGCTCAATTCTATTGATTACAAAACATAGATGAGGAAAATAGAGAGATTATAGAGAACAATATTCAACAGAAACTATGTGATGCAGCTCCATTTATTGAGATAGAACTTGACTTCTTGAATTTACATTTTTCACTGACAAATGAGTCCCAGTGTACAGTTTATGCAGTTTTAGAATAAAGTCATACCACTTGAAATCCTGAAGAAACACAACCTGCAAGGAAGACAAGCAGAACATTCAAATAAACCAGTAAAATAACATACTATACTAAGTAATAAAATAGCTATTAACTATGGAGGAGTTCTATTGTAAACTATTCCACCTCAAAATTCCCACTGCAAGTTTCAGCATTTGGAGTAATTTTCATACCACCACCAAAGTACTTTCGGTTTTCCGATACAAAGAATTGTAACTTGAGAAAATTCTTCCCACTCACCCTCATTGACCTAAATTTAAAACACTATCAAAGTTAGATGAGAACAAACATAATAGTCTCACAACAGTCAATCATGTTAAATAGCCAAAACTAAATGCTCTCATACTAAAGTGAACTTTATTAAAGCTGCAGACTAAGGTATGAAGTAGGAAAGGTGAACATATTAAATAAACTAACCTTGACTCTAAGATTCTGGTTTTGCTGCCCCATGAAAGCTTGCAGAGAACCAATTATTGCACAAGTTTCCAAACCTCTTATATCTTGAAGCATAATACCCTGCCTTTGCACTCCTGCATATTTCCACAACAAAGAAAAACAGAAGACCACAACCCTGCAAATTTCCACAACAAAGAACAACAGAAGACTTTTAATATCAGCCTATGCCTTTTGTTGAGGGCTAATTATGAAAATTTCTAAATGTATCCTACAAATGAATGTCAGCAACATTTATGAAGTAATGAGCTTCTCCACTTTCTCTAGTAATAACACCAACGTCAATGTGTGACCTCATTCCTGAAAAGAGCGCGTAGAATATCATTTTAAGTATATGCGTCTAGTAGCTGTTATTTGAATTCTTTTGAAGGTATAGACTTTGACCTAAAGATGGCATAAAAGATGGCAAACGGGCCAGTAAAATACCTTTGGCTATTCGTTCAATGGCCTCATGAGGGTCATTTTTCCTATCCAACAAATGGGGGAAAATTGACTGTAAGATTCTCATGATAAACAATGAATTAAAAACCACAAAAAGCTCACCCAAAGAAGACCAGATTCAAGTAGGACAAACTCACCAGTCAAATGTTCTGGAAAAATCAGATCCAGTGCCTAAAGGAATAAGCTGTAGAAAGGTGCAGCATTATTATATCTATGCTTAAGAAATCCATACCAAGCAAGCAATAAATCTACTTGGATGACTTTGCAGTAAAGATAAAAGCACAAGAAGCACTTGGTACAACAAATGAATGTAAGAGCAGTCAGTAACTTACACCAAGTGCAGTTGAATGAGCAGACTCTCTAATGTGATTAGTTATGGGTTTTCCAGCCAAAAAAAATCCATTAGCAACCTGCTCACAATAAACCAAAGTGAAAAGATTGGCATTCTATCAAACAAATATATTGATATTAGTAACAAAAATTACAGATATTTTAATGTCAAAGTATTGTTCATATCAAGGTGTTATATTTTACACGTGAAAATCAAAGCTCTGAGTACAAAGCTTATAACATAAATTATTTAGGATAAGACATGGTTTAGCTAAAGTTTATGTGAACACAGGATGAGGTCATTTATTGAAATATATGATGACAGATTTGTTTTCTCCATTTGTCTATTTATTTATTTATCTTAGCTTCCTCCCAAGTTCATTAGTTTTTTTTTTTGTTGTTATTTTTTGAATTAAAAAGAGAGAGAGAGAGACTTAGAAAACCATCCAGGCATATGTGCTGCATGAACAAACTGTAGGGTCAGAAACAAATGAATAGTCTAACAGATGCAATACTTCAGTAGATTAGTGAATGTGATAAAAGAAATGAAGCAAGTTCCACCTCATGAAGTGTGCCATCACCTCCAACTGCAATTACAGCATCAGCACCCTCACTTATAGCCTGCGTACTAACAGATATGTAATATATACAGCTCACATTATAACCAGCCTCTTAATAAACTTCACAGTCAATTTAAAATTGCTCTAGTACCTACCTCCCTTGTAGTGTCAATGGAATGAAAAGGACCAGATGTCAAAGATTCGCATATCTGGCAACAGTTTACATGATATATTCAATTAGCATGCGATCTGAATCCAATCAGGTGCATTTACAAAGATATATGATAGTGCAGCACATGTCAATGTCACAAGAGAGCCACTGCACGGACACAGCTAAATTCTTGAGTACACAACTGAGATGCACCCAGCCTAAACTCAAGGTAATCACAACACCATAAGGCATCCCACAATTATCTTGAAGTATAAACGCTTGTGTGAATGTGACCAAAAGAATGGCAGGAGCTAAACTCAAATTACTTGAAAATTCAAACCAAGAAGTGTTAAATGCAAAAAGGATATGGGATTATGTTTTCTTTCTTATTTATTTCTCCTTTTTGCACACTGTCCCTACTATCTTCAGTATTATCTAATAACATATTCATAACATGTAACATCTAAAACAATGAACATAGTTGAGAATTCATCAAATTGATCCCTATATTCAAAGTTTAAATTTTAAATTCGACTTCATAGCCCAGAAAAGGTAATGTCCTACAATACTCTAGTAACCATTCACTGTGCAATACAAAAAGAGAGAGAGGAGAGGAAGCAAATAATTCGCGTAATTATTACCCGAATTGACGTACTCATAAACACAAACAACATTGTAATTGTAAAAAACAAAAAGAAAACTCACATTACAGTCTACACCGTAATTTTTTCCATTCATTACCAGTTCTGCCATTAGCACCTGTTCCAATATCATTTCAATCAAACAACAAATGCTTCGCATTAGACACTATTACGGTTAACTAAGAATAGGACTGACTTAGCAATCAACCAAACATAACGCGTTAATCCTAATTCATGCCGTTAATATACAGTAAAGAAAGAACCAAGAAAAAATACACCTCGAGGATTGACGACGAATACGAGATCGCGACGGCAAGAAGAGGATGCAGCTCCGCTGGAGATCGAACGGTCAGGGGAAAGATCAGAAGTCATAGGATGTTCTGCTCTGAAAACTGAGGGTTTTGCCATTGATAGTTCTCCGCCGAATACAATCTGACAATGGCATATCATTTCTCTTTTTCATATACTTGATAATTGTCATGTCATCTCTTCTTGTCCTGTTCATTGGTTCTGGACCCAGGTCGAGTACCATTGTATCACTCAGCTTAGCGATAAATTTTAAGCGTAAAAACGTATTGAGATTCGCTGAACCGGATTTTATAATTAACTTTGGACTTCAATCTCGCGTAACGAATAAAACGACTACTGTCGTAGTCGTACGAGTGTTTGCGCATGCAACCACCGGCATCTAAGTTAGCAGCGACACAGCTGTTGAATTTACCAAATTCTCCTTACACTCTTCTTCAATTACTAGTCGCGGAAGTGGATTGCATCCAATCTTCTTGACTTTACCCAAGTATTTAAAAATTTAAATTGAGATAATAATGTTTTGGTTCCTGAGTTTTAAACTTATCACAAATATATATATATATATATATAAGTAATTATATGATATTTATTAAAATAATTTAAGTTATTACAGAAAATTTTGTGCGTGTTCATGTTGGATAGATGCTTCTTGTCACAAATTATCATTCCTATCAGAGCATAGATACCCTCATAAACCATAAGGGGGGCAAGGAACGTGAATCAATCTATCATCCTTGTTGCTTGCATATGTTTCAAAAAGTCAAGAAGTCTTCAAAAGACAACTTTATATTACTCCAAATACAAGTCAATGTCAACAAAAAACGAAAATAGATTAGGTGATTAATAATATGTAGTTATCACAAAAACTTTTAATACATTGGATAGTTTGGTCAAACAATCACACCTATTATATTTATGTTTATTAAATAAATAATTTTTTTTATATATAATAAAAAATATCAATATGTTATATTTAAATTATAATATTTAATTAAATATATGATCAATATTAAATATAATCATTCAGTATAGATCATCATATTACGATATAGATATTAGTTAAAATCTTTAATTATTTTAAATTCTTATAAAAAAAATATATCTTAAGTTTAAATATAAAATCAACCATTTAACGTGAATAAACCACACCTCTTGGATCCATAAATAAAAACACTAACTTAAATTATTAATGTATGAATTGATTTTGCAATTTAATTCAAACCCTGATTGCTAAAATATGATTCTATAGTATTTTTTATTTAAAGTGAATTTAATGAAAAAGAAAAACCAATCAATATTTTTGTTGAATAACATTATGATTCTCCAATAACAATTTAATGGCCTAAAATTCTCACACTATTATGAAATTTTACATTGCCTTTGCTTTGATAAAATAGAATGGAATAAAATGGGAATGAAATTGTGAAAGAGAATGGAAATGAAATTATACTTGGTAATTGGTATGGTAAAAAACAAAATGAACATTTCATCTTATTTTATATTTGATACAGGAAAATACAGTAGGAATAAAATAATAATAATAATTAACAATAATAATCTCTTTATAATAAAACGTAATAAAATATTTATAAGTATTTTACACAAAGAAATGAATAAACAATTATTAGATTTTAAAGCCAGTTTGCACAGAGGATAGTTAATGATCCAGATTTAAAACTTTGTTTTATTTATTTTTTAATAAAATAATAATTTTAAAATAAAAATAATAAAAACAATTTTATTATAAATGTAATCCATAAATAATAAAATTACCCATTTTATATCTTTTGTGAGAGAATAAATATTTTATCATTCGATAGAAGAATTATTTTTATTCTATAATAAATATATAACAGATTTTTTTATCTATTTTTATTATTATTTTTATTTTTTAACGTTTCATTATGTGCCTGTTTGACCCATTTTTTTTTAAGTTTTATTATGTGTCTGTTTGACCTAATTTTTTTAATGCCTCTCAACCTCTTTTTATTAAAAGTTGGGCCAAACAAATCAAAATGAAAAGATTTTTTATAAAAAATCTTTTTGCATTTAAAATATAAAAAAGATCTTTTTAAAAGCTGAGAAAGAGGAGCTTTCTCTTCTCTTTTCATTATAATACACAGATAATATTTATTTTATTCTAAAAATATCCTTCTTAACTTCTTTTTTCAAATATTTGTTTTAACCAAATCAAATACCTTTTATGATAGTTTTAATAAAAAAAAAAGATTAATTTATTTCTTATACCAAACAACTTTAAAAAAAAGTTTTATCTTAATTTTAAAATCTCTTTTAAA
>JAVXUL010075716.1:0-24493 GCA_035590515.1 Trichilia minutiflora | reverse complement strand
GGAGTTTGGACCCCCAGGTGATTATTATGTTGTAGCCTAGAGTGGGCCAGGGAGGAGGCCACCTAGGTGAGTGGAGGTTGCATAGGTGGACTACTATATGACTGGTGTTGGGATTGTCCACCTATGAGCCTCATCGAGTTAGTTACGGATGTCACCCCGTGACGACTCGAGGCAAACGTCAGTGGTGGGCATCTTTTCTGATAAAGTTGTATATTTTATAATTATTGCATATTAATCCTGTTTTCCGAAATAGCATGTTTTCCTGCATACAAAACCCACTGATGGACCCGGAACGTCCCTGGCCAGGGTGGTTACCGGTATGGAGCCAGCCCAACGATTTTGTGAAATGATTTGATAAACGTTTGTAAGAGATTAGAGTTTCTGTTGGTTTATCACATGCGAATTGTATGTTGAATGTTTTTAAAGTATGTTTTCTTATGTTCACTCACTGAGTATATCCCCGTATACTCACCCCCCCTCACACTTTAGTTTCAGGATTTGCGTTGGATAGAGACTTAGTGGTGGTGTTTGCTTTGGATTGAAGGCTCAGGTATACTTCCCTCGACTCACTTGGAATCGTAGTCCACTGGTGTTAGCTTTGATTTGTACTACTTCATGAGATTTGTGGAATTTATAAACTGATTTGTAATAGATATTTAAATACTCTTGAGACTAGTTGATCCCCACGAATTTATAAGGATGACTGTTTTATCTATTTGTGCGCATAGATGTATATTTTGAAATGTTGTGGCTTGTTTTATCTATTCGGAGTTTGGGTGTTGAGATGATTTGATTTAGAAGTGTTTTTGAGAACAGATTTGTGAATGCCTTACAGGCTTACGGGGGTATTCTGTATGATTGAGTACACTCTGGAGGTCTGTGGCGTCTGTCACAGGTGGGCCCCACGGGTTGGGGTGTGACAGTTTTGGATCTAAGGAATGCTTACTAGGAGTCTATGATGGTTATCACATGTGAGACCCACGGATTAGAGCATGACAACTAAAATGGTATAAGAGCTTTTGGTTTTAAAACGGTTTTGGAAACACTCAAACTAAGTTTTCGATTGACTTTTTGAGATCTTTTGTATGATTTTGTGATTTTTAAAAAGACTTCCAATGGACTAAGTGAGTCGAGTTATAAAAGCATCACCACAGTGTTAAATGCGCATAATTGAAATTCTGTGTTCTTTTTGTAGTAATTATATCTTTGAGACCAAGGCGAGATCGTGGTAAACCACGAAGAGAGGTGGTAGCTAACAAAGAAAAGGCTACGTCAATACCTCAGCTAGAACTAAAGGAGTAGCATGAACCTCCTCGTCCTCAATACCAACAACTAGGCATGAGAATGCCTCTTAATATGCCTCCTAAACAATGGACTGCCTATATGACATATTGGAATGCTCAAGCTGCTGAAGCATCTAGATCAGCTCCAAAATTATCTAAATTGATTAAAGAGGTGCGACAGTTAGGAAGTATACCGTTTGAGGTACTACAGACGCTGTTGTGGCTAACTGATTGTTTAGGAAGTTGGAAGGTGATTTGAATGATATGGAGCTGGAGGGCAGATACAAGTTAAAGGTGGCTGTTAGGTTGTTAGAGGGTAGTGCAGCTACTTGATGGGCAAATGTGCAAGCCAGAGCCTCGTACCAGTTGACTTCGGACAATTTTGTGCAAGAATTTCGAGACCAGTACTTCATTTCTTTCCATTGCATCCAGAAGAAGCAAGAGTTTCTTCGCTTGAAGAAAATGGGTAAGACCGTGACAGAATATGAGACCCAGTTGAGAGAGCTAATGGAGTTTGTGCCAGAGTTTGCAAATGAAGAGAGCCTATGTGCTAAATTTGAAGAGGGTCTAAACTTTGAAATCTATGAGAGGATGTTGCTGTCAATGACTCAAGGGTATAAAGAAATGATTTAGATGGCTCTTCGAGCAGAGAAATTAGCAGGAGAGAGGCGATCACGAAGTCAATTTTAGAAGAAGAAGGATTTAAGTGTACAGGTTGGCTATCCATCCAAGAAGAATCGTAGTAGTGGTTCATCCAATGGTGCCTCTGCTATCAGTCCTGCCAATGTTTCTTCACACTCTCTTTAGAGTCAGAAATCCTCAAAATTTAAGTCGTCAGCTTCTGGACAGACTCAAAGAACGAGATAGAGTCAAGGTATAGACAAGTGCCCTAATTACTAACGACATCATATAGGCCCATATCATCAACAGTCGACTTGCTTTCATTGTGGAGAGGTAGGACACATCAAAATGTATTATTTCAAGTTATGAAGAGTAGAATAGGGTGGATGAGCAAGTCAATATCCTGCACCTCTACAGTAACCACCAGTTGAGTCACCTGCAATCTCTACAGGTAGAACATCAGGTGTAGGCAGTGCTTTAGCATCATTCCATGGTGCATGAAGGACTCGAGATAGAGTCCAAACCAGAGTGCATGCTTTGAATCAGGAGCAAGAGCAGGTCAATCCAGATGTAGTAACTGGTATGATTATGATCTTTAATCAACCTGCATATGCATTAATAGATCCTAGTTCTAGTAGATTGTTTGTCAACATCATCTTAGCATCTCAGTCTAATATCTCATTGTCAGCCTTAGATCAAGAAATTATAGTGCATACCTCATTATGTCAGAAGGTATTGAGGAAAATAATGTTAAGAGATTGTGTTGTGGTTGTAAATGGGATTAAGCTAGAAGTTGATTTGATTCCTTTGAAGATGGAGGATATAGATGCTATTTTGGGGATGGATTGGTTATCTAGACACCAACCGATCGTGGACTGTTTCACTAAACAAGTGGTATTCAGAGGACCCAGGGGAGCAGAGATAGTTTTCACTGTTGAGCGAAATATTTTATCTAGTAGCTTGATTTGTGCTTTGGAAGCCCAAAAGTTAGTAAAGAAAGGGTGCCAAGGGTATTTGGCACATGTGATAGATAGTACCGTCTATGAGTATTCCATTAACCAAGTATCAATAGTGAGAGAATTTTCAAATGTGTTTTTACATGACTTACAAGGGATGCCACTTACACGAGAATTCAATTTTAGCATTGATTTAGTACTGGTTACTATACTAATTTTGATGCCACCTTACTATATGGTACCAACTGAGCTAAAAGAACTGAAGGTACAGCTTCAAGAGATAGTCAATAAGGGTTTTGTGCAACCAAGTATGTCATCGTGGGGTTCACCAGTGTTATTGTTAAGAAGGATAGGACTCTACAGTTGTGTATAGACTATCAATAATTGAATTGAGTCACCATCCAGAATAAGTACCCACTATTCAGGATTGATGACTTATTTGATCAGTTGCAAGGGGCAAGTGTATTTTCGAATATTGATTTAAGATCAGTGTAACGCCTGGTACTGCTCTTGGTCTGCACAAGTGTGTATAGACTATCAGATTTATATCGATCACCAAAGCTGAAGTATTTGTTCACTCAAAAGAAACTAAACTTGAGATAGAGAAGATGGCTTGAGCTGATTAAGGATTACAATCTAGTGATTGACTACCAGGCAGGGAAAGCCAATGTGGTGACAGATGCTTTAAGCAGAAAGTCTTCAATGATGTGGCGTATGTTTGGTTTACGAGTGACATTGGAATACGATCGAGATAGTTCAGTGTTAGCCAATTTTATTGTAAGATCTACTTTATGGGATCAAATAAAAGAGGCAGATGCAGGATCCAGAATTAGTGAAAGCTTATCAGAGGATCATGGATGATAATACTGGAGACTTCTATATCTCTTAGGATGGGATCTTGACACTAAGAGGTAGGGTATGTGTACCCTCAGATGAAGAACTGAGAAAGACCATTCTGGAAGAAGCTTATTGTTCAACTTTTGCCAACTTTTGCCATGCATCCTGGTAGCACAAAAATATACAGAACAATCAAAGAGAATTATTGGTGGTCTAGGATGAAGAGAGACATTGCAGAGTTTATTGCCAGATGTATGATATGTCAGCAAGTTAAAGTTGAACACCAGAAGCCAACAGGGATGCTCTAGCAACTACTCATACCAGAGTGAAAATGGGAACACATCACCATAGATTTCATGATGGGACTACCACATACTCGAGTTGGACATGATGTAATATGGGCAATTATGGACAAATTGACCAAGTCTGCAAACTTTCTGCCCATTAGAACTAAGTATCCAGTTGAGAAGTTAACAAGGCTGTATGTGGCAAAAATAGTAAGATTACATGGTGTGGCAGTGACAATTATGTCAGTCAAGATCCCTATTTCACCTCTCAATTCTGGCCTAATCTCCATAGAGTCATGGGTACGAGGTTGAACTTCAATTATGCATTTCACCCTCAGACAGATCGATTTCAGAGAGGACTATCCAAACACTAGAAAATATGTTAAGAGGGTGTGTGCTAGAATTTCAAAAAAGTTAGCATCGATATCTATTATTAGTTGAATTTGCCTATAATAACAGTCATCAGTCTGGCATAGGAATGGCACCATACGAAGCTTTGTATGGAAGAAAGTGTAGAACTCGTTTACGCTGGGATAAAGTGGGTGAAAGGAAGCTAGACAAAATTAAGTTGATGAAGCCACCACTAAGAAAGTAAAGATTATCTGAGACAGATTAAAGACAGCTCAGGATAGATAGAAATCATACTCGGATAATAGGAGAAGGAATTTAGAGTTTGATGTGGGTGAGCAAGTATTTTTGAAGGTGTCACCCTGGAAAGGAGTGATACGATTTTGGAATCGAGGAAAGTTTTACCCGAGGTATATCAGACCCTTTAGAGTTATTGAGCAGATTGGCCCAATGGCATACATGTTGGAGCTACCATCAAAATGAAGAGGATACATGAAGTCTTTTATGTATCTATGTTGAAGAAATATGTACTCGACCCCTCTCATGTCATTGGATTGCCTTCTACTGATTTTAGAGAAGATCTGAAGTGTGAAGTTCAGTCAGTAGCTATTCTTGATCGTCAGGAGTAGAAATTGAGAAGCAAAATCATTCCTATGGTTAAGGTTTTGTGGAGGAGTGATAAGATTGAGGAGATGACTTAGGATTCCGAGCTTCAGATGCAATGTCAACACCCTCATCTCTTTCAGTACTGAGGTACGTTAAATTTTGGGGACAAAATTCTTTTAAGGGAGGTAGATTTGTGACACCCATGTTTGAACTTCAAGAGTATATTTATAATTTCACATATTTTTTGTTCATGTATTTGCATCCTTCATGTATACTGATAGTTTGTCAGCACAGTTTCGGGGTTATATGTGAGTTTTATGTTGGTCAGGAAGACTTTGAACGTGTGCATGTAGGGACCCCATAATGGTTTTCAATTTTGGAGAGGACTTAAGTGAGAATTATCATTTTGGTAAGGTTCGATCGATCAAATGGCCATGTTCATTTAACCGACGATTTGGAGACTCCCTAAAAAATTTGTAACGTTTAATTCATTCGAATGAATGGGAAGATTCGTTCGATCGAATGGGACATTCATTTGTTCGAAGTGTTGATTCATTCAATCAAAGCATGAATTCGTTCGACCAATAAAATAGAAGCTCTCTAACTTCTATAGACGTCGAAGGATTCGTTCAAATGAACCTTGATTTGTTCGATTGAAGAGGGTGATTTATTCGAACGAATTTCAATTCGTTCAATTGAATCGACATAAAATAATGAAAATTGCCCTCTTCTAGAAGTTTTCCCTTAAGGAAACTTACCATTTTCCCCTTTTCTATATATAGGGGGTTAGATTTTTTACTTTTCGCCTTCTTTTCTTCCTTTCTCCTCCTCCCCCTTCCTCACATACGACCCCTCTCTGTCTTCTTCACCTCCTACCCATATTTCTTCGGATTTTTGGTTTCTCTTAGCCTATCAACCCCACTCCACGTGTCTAACACTCTAAGAGAGTCAATTTAACGGTACAAGCACAGAGAACAAAAAGGAGAGTTAGGGTTTCAAAAGAAAAAATTGGGGCTTTCTGGTTTTGGGGTAAAATCGGAGCAAACCGACTATACTGCAAGGTTCGTAACTTCGTTTCTAACATGTTTGCATATTCATTTTCACATTTTATCAACTTTGATTCGTATGGGTTTGACTGTTTATCCGAGTGAATTTTGATAGTTTTGACGTATATTTTGTAGTCTTTACATACTAGTTAGAGTATAGGATAGCTCAGCAAGTCGTTAGGGAGTTATAGAAGTAATTTGGAGAAAATAGGTAGGCATGAACAGTAATTAGAGTTACTATTCTGGTAAGTGCATGGGTCCACTTATCAGAACCATGAAAATGAGTCAAATTGAGTTAGTTTAATCACAATGTGTGTTCATAGTAATGAAATATCAACGATTATGCAAATGACGAGAGATTTGAGAAAATTTGCATATTGTTCGGTTCTAGGAACCTGGAGTAGCATGCATTTCATGCATACACGCCATGTTTGTATCTTATAAATGTATGTTAATATAGTTTTGATAAATGTGATTAGGTGATGGAGCATGAGCGAGAGACCAGCATACCAAATCGAGAAATGAGAAAAATTAAGGAGTGTATACCATCCCTAAGCAGTGAGTGGATATTTTATGTTTTCTTATTTTAAAAATACCTTTTGATTTATTATATAAATGTTTTGGATATATGTTATTCTTTTTATGTACTTTATTCTGTTTTGTGTATACTTATTTTATATGAGGAATGGCCAATGGCCAAGTATGAAATGTTATACGTTTTGATGATGATGTATATTGATGATTCGGCCATTGGGCCAACTTTTATATTTACATATATAATGTTACGGTCGATGGGCCAGACTTTATACATTCATAATGGTGACCATGATGGCCAAATTTTATATATATTGGTGATGACGATCTTGTGGCCGGGATTGTTCATCGTAGTTACAAGGTAGGTAGCCTAAGGTCGGCCTGACTGAGAGGTCGCCTGGACGAGTGGAGACTTCATAGGTGGGGGTAGTGTATGGTGATATATTATTGTTTTAAAGTTGCGCTTCGATCACCTGTGAGTCTCATCGGGCTAGTCACGAATGTCACCCCGTGGCTAATTTGAGGCGAACATCAGTGATGGGCCTATTTTTATAAAACTAAATCATGCATACTTTATTCTTTGCATAAATATCTATTTTTATAAAATTATATATTTTATCTGCATATAAAACCCACTGACGGTCTTGGGATGCCCATGGCTAGGGTAATCTTTGAGAAAAGTAGCCAGCCCAATGATTTTCGTATATGATTTGAGTTTTTGAACTAAATTAACTATTTATTATTTCACTATATAAATTATGAATTGTCTTGAATATGCTTTCTAATTATAGATTAAATTTTAATTGTTTATATTGGTTTTTAGTTCACTCACAGAGTATACTCCCGTTTACTCATCCCCTTTACTCTTCCGTTTCAGGTTCGCTTAGGTCGATAGCTAGTGGTGGTGGTGACTCTTCTGAGGTAAAGAAGTGTAGGTATACTCCTATAATTGACTCACTTAGAGTAGTCTAGTCCACTGAAATCGTTTTACGATATAGGACATGTATTTTTATTAATGTATTGGAAACGAATATGTAAGCTGATTTCCTATTGTTTTTATTTTATCTGAGCATTGATATTCTTTATATTTTGAAGATTGGTTTGTTGAAAAGAATTAAAATGTTCCCTATAGAAGTGTTTGTGGTACCTTAAAACAAATTTGAAGTTTGGGTGGATTAGGATGGTTTGATTTTGGAAGTGTTTTATCGATTGTTTTGGAAATACATTATATTTGTTTATGATTTCAGCCTTATAGGTTCTTAGTAAGCATTCTGGAATTAAAGAATGCTTACTAGGAGTCTGTGATGGTTGTCACATGTGGGACCCATGGATTAGGATGTGACAATTAAAATGGTATCAGAGCTTTTGATTTTAAAACAGTTTTGGAAACACTCAAACTTGGTTTTCGAAAGACTTTTTAAGATCTTTTGTATGATTTTGTGATTTTTGAAAAGACTTACAGTAGACTAGGTGAGTTGAGTTATAAAAGTATCACCACCATGTTAAATGCATATAATTAAAATTTCATGTTAATTTTGTAGTAATTATATCTTCGTGACCAAGGCGAGATCGTGGTAGACCATAAAGAGAGGTGGTACCCGATAAAGAAGAGACTACGTTGTATATGCCTCGGCCAGAACCAGAGGAGTAGCATGAACCTCCTCCTCCTCAATACCAGCAACCAGGCATTAGAATGCCTCCTAATATGACTCCTGAACAATGGACTGCCTTTATGACATATTGGAATGCTCAAGCCGTTGAAGTATTTGGATCGGCTCTAAAATTATCTAAATTGATTAAAGAGGTGCGATAGTTATGAAGTGTACCGTTTGAGGGTACTACAGACGCTGTTGTGGCTAACCGATGGCTTAGGAAGTTGGAAGGTGATTTGAATGATATGAAGCTAGAGGGCAGATACAAGTTAAAGGTGGCTGTCAAGTTATTAGAGGGCAGTGCAGCTACTTGGTGGGCAAATGTGCAAGCCAGAGCCTTATCGCAGTTGACTTGGGACAATTTTATATAAGAATTTCGAGACCTGATAGCCACAACAAATGGGTAGGACCATGAGGGAATATGAGACCCAATTGAGAGAGCCAATGGAATTTGTGCCAGAATTTGCAAATGAAGAGAGCCTGTGTGTTAAATTTGAAGCGGGTCTGAACTTTGAAATCCGTGAGAGGATGTCACTGTCAAGGACTCAGGGTTATAAAGAAATGATTCAGATGGCTCTTCAAGCAAATAAGGCAGGAGAAAGGCAATCAAGGAGTCAGTTTCAGAAGAGGAAGGATTTAAGTATATAGGTTGGCTCTTCATCCAAGAAGAATCGTAGAACGGTTCATCTAGTGACACCTCTATTACCAGTCTACTAGTGTTTCTTCACACTCTGCTCAGAGTTAGAAATCCTTAAGATTTAGGTCGTCAACTCCTGGACAAACTCAAGGAACGAGACAGAGTCAAGGTATGAACAAGTGCAGATAATATCATACAGGCCCATATCATCAACCGTCGACGTGCTTTCATTATGGAGAGGTAGGACACATCATAATGTATTGTCCCAAGTTATGAAGAGCAGAATGGGGTAGACAAGCAAGTCAGTATCCTGCACCTCAATAACAACCACCAGTTGAGCCACCTACAGTCTCTATAGGTAGAACATCAGGTGTGGGCAGTTCTTCAACAATATCCCATGGTCACAGAGGACTAGAGATAGAATCCAAACCAGAGTGTTTGCTTTGAATCAGGAGCAGGCGTAGGCTAATCCAGATGTAGTAACTAGTACGGTTATGATCTTTAATCAACCTACATATGCATTAATAGATCCAGGTTCTAGTAGATCATTTGTAAACACCACCTTAGCATCTCAATCTAATATCTCATTATCACCCTTAGATCAAGAAATTATAGTGCATATCCTATTAGGTCAGAAGTTATTGAGGAAAACAGTGTTCAAAGATTGTGTTGTAGTTGTAAACGAGATTGAGCTGGAAGCTGATTTGATTCCTTTGAGAATGGATTGGTTATCTAGGCACCGACCGACCATGGACTGTTTCACTAAGCAAGTGGTATTCAGAGGACTTAGGGGAGCAAAGATAGGTTTCACAGGTGAGCGAAATATTTTGTCTAGTAGCTTGATTTATGCTTTGGAAGCCTAAAAGTTAGTAAAGAAAGGGTGCCAAGGGTATTTGGCACATGTGATCGATAGTACCATCTCTAAGTATTCTATTGACCAAGTATCGATAGTGAGGAAATTTCCAGATGTGTTTTTAGATGACTTACCAAGGATGCCACCAGAGCGGGAATTCAATTTTAGCATTGATTTAATACCGGGTACTATACTAATTTTGATGCCACCTTACTGTATGGTACCAACTGAGCTAAAGGAACTGAAGGTACAGTTTCAAGAGCTAGTTGATAAGGGTTTTGTGCAATCAAGTATGTCACTGTGGGGTTTACCGATGTTGTTTGTTAAGAAAAAGGATAAGACTCTACGGTTGTATATAGACTATCAATAATTGAATCGAGTCACCATCCAAAATAAGTACCCATTATCCAGGATCGATGACTTATTTGATCAGTTGCAAGGGGCCAGTGTATTTTTGAAGATTGATTTAAGATCAGGGTACTATCAGTTAAGGATTAAGAAGAGTGATGTATCTAAGACAGCCTTCCAAACACGCTATGGTCATTACGAGTTCTTTGTAATGCCATTTGGGTTAACTAATGCCCTAACTGCATTTATAGATCTCATGAATTGAGTATTCCATCCTTATCTTGATAAATTTATGATTTTATTTATTGATAATATCCTGGTTTACTCAAGGACCAAGAAAGAACATGCTTAGCATCTATAGATTCTACTGTAGATGCTGAGAGAGAGAAGGTTATATGCCAAGTTCTCAAAATATGAGTTTTGGCTCCGGAAAGTGGTATTCTTAGGACATGTGGTCTCAAAGGAAGAAATCTTTGTGGATCCAAGGAAAGTAGAAGCCATTATACAATAGGAAAGGCCAAAGATTATGATTGAGATTAGAAGCTTCCTGGGTTTAGTAGGTTACTATAGGAAGTTTATTGAAGGCTTCTCTTTATTAGCTGCCCCACTGACATGCTTAATGAGGAAGGCTTTTAAATTTGAATAGGATGAAAAATATGAGCAGAGTTTTCAAGAGTTGAAAAATCATCTCACCTCAACTCCAATACTGACCCTACCTGTTCCTAGAGAGGGATATGTAGTATTTAGTGAAGCTTCCAGGCAAGGACTGGGTTGTGTTTTGATACAGAATGACAAGGTAGTCACTTAAGCTTTTAGGCGACTCAAGAAGCATGAGGAGAATTATCCGACCCATGATTTAGAGTTGGCTACAATAGTCTTTACATTGAAGATTTAGAGATATTATTTGTATAGAGAGAGATGTCAGATTTATACCGATCATCAGAGCCTGAAATATTTGTTCACTCAAAAGGAACTAAACCTGAGATAGAGAAGATGGTTTGAGCTGATTAAGGATTACAATCTGGTGATTGACTACCATCCAAGGAAAGCCAATGTGGAGGCAGATGCTTTAAGCAGAAAATCTTCAATGACAGTGGCGTATGTTCGATCAGCATACCTCCCATTATTACTAGAATTGAAGAGTCTATGAGTGATATTGGAATACGATCAAGATGGTTCAGTGTTAGCCAATTTTATTGTAAGACCGACTCTATGAGATCAGATAAAAGATGCAGATACAGGATCTAGAATTAGTGAAAGCTTATCAGAGGATCATGGATGATAATACTGGAGACTTCTATATCTCTCACGATGGTGTCTTGATACTAAGAGGTAGAGTATGTGTACTCTCAGATGAAGAACTGAGAAAAGCCATTCTGGAAGAAGCTCATTGTTTAGCTTTTGCCATGCATCCTGGTAGCACGAAAATGTACAGAACCATTAAAGAGAACTATTAATGGTCTGAGATGAATAGAAACATTGCAGAGTTTATTATCAAATGTATGACATGTCAGCAAGTTAAAGCTGAACACCAGAAGCCAACAAGGATACTCCAGCCACTACCTATACTAGGGTGCAAATGAGAACACATCACCATAGATTTCGTGGTAGGACTGTCACATACTCGAGCTAGACATGATGCAATATGAGCGATTGTGGACAAATTGACCAAGTCTGCACACTTTCTGCCCATTAGAACTAAGTATCCAATTGAGAAGTTAACAAGGCTGTATGTGACAAAAATAGTAAGATTACATGGTGTGCCAATGATAATTGTGTCTGATCGAGATCCTAGTTTCACCTCTTGATTCTAACCTAGTCTCTATCGAGTCATGGGTACAAGGTTGAACTTTAGTTCTATATTTCACCCTCAGACAGATAGACAATCAGAGATGACTATCCAGACACTAGAAAATATGTTAAGAGGGTGTGTGCTAAAGTTTTAAAGAAGTTGGGAACGATATCTTCCATTAACTGAATTTGTCTATAATAACAGTTATCAGTCCGGTATAGGAATGGCACCATATGAAGCTTTATATGAAGGAAAGTGTAAAACTCATTTATGCTGGGATAAAGTGGGTGAAAGGAAGTATAAAAAATTAAGTTGATCAAAGCCACCATTGAAAAAGTAAAAATTATCTGAGACAGGTTAAAGACAGCTCAGGATAGATAGAAATCATACTCGGATAATAGGAGAAAGAATTTAGAGTTTGATGTGGGTGAGCAAGTATTTTTAAAGGTGTCATCTTAGAAAGGAGTGGTACGATTTTAGAATCGAGAAAAGCTTCACCCGAGGTATATTGGACCCTTTAGAGTTATTGAGCAAATTGGCCCTGTGGTATACAAGTTGGAGCTACCATCAGAAATACATAGGATACATGATATCTTTCATGTATCCATGTTGAAGAAGTATGTACCCGACCCTTCTCATGTCATTGGATTGTCTCCTATTAAAATAAGTCAAATTGAGTTAGTTTAATCACAATGTCGGTCTATAGTAGTGAAATATCAACGATTATACAAATGGCGAGAGATTTGAGCGAATTTGCATATTGTCCGATTCTAATAACCCGGAGTAGCATATATTTCACTCATACACGCCATGTTCGTATCTTAGAAATGTATGTTAATCTAGTTTTGATAAATGTGATTAGGCGACAGAGCGCAAGTGAGGGACTAGCGTATCAAGTAGAGAAACTAGAAGAATTAGGGAATGTATACCCTTCTTAAGCAGTGAGTGGATAGTTTATATTTTCCTATTTTAAAAATAACTTTTGATTTATTATATAAATGTTTTGGATATATGTTATTCTTTTATGTACTTTGTTCTGTTTTGTGTATACTTGTTTTATAGGAAGAATGGCCAATGACCAAGTATGAAATGTTTTACGTTTTGATGATATATATTGATGACTTGGCCATTAGGCCAACTTTTATGTTTGTATATATAATGTTATAGTCGATGGGCTAAATTTTATACATTCGTGATGGCGACCATGATGGCCAGATTTTATATATATTGGTGATGATGGCCTTGTGACTAGAATTGTTTACTGTAGTTATAGGGTAGGTAACATAGGGTCGACCTGACTAAGAGGTCGCCTAAATGAGTGAAGACTTCATAAGTTGGGGTGGTGTATAGTGATATTTAATTATTGTGGAGTTGTGCTTCGACCACTTGTAAGTCTCATCGGGTTAGTCAAGGTTGTCACCTTGTAGCTAATCTGAGGCGAACGTCAGTGGTGGGCCTGTTTTTATAAATTATGCATGTTTTATTCTTTGCATAAAAATCTATTTTTATAAAATTGCATATTTTATCTATATATAAAACCCATTGATGGTCTCGGGATGCCCATAACCAGGGTAATCTTCGAGATAGGTAGCCAGCCCAATGATTTTCATATATGATTTGAGTTTTCAAACTAAATTAATTGTTTATTGTTTCACTATATCGATTATGAATTGTCCTGAATCTACTTTCTAATTATAGATTAAATTTTAATTATTTATGTTGATTTTTAATTCACTCACTGAGTATACTCTTATATACTCACCCTCCTCACCCTTTACTTTCAGGTTCGCTTAGGTTGACGGTTAGCAGTGGTGGTGACTCTTCTGAGGTAGAGAAGTACAGGTGTACTCCTATAATCAACTCACTTAGAGTAGTTTAGTCCACTGGAATCATTTTATGATTTGGGACATGTATTTTTATTTATGTATTGGAAACAAATATGTAAGTTGATTTCCTATTGTTTTATTTTATCAAAGCTGTGATATTCTTTATATTTTGAAGATTGGTTTATGGAAAAGAATTAAAATGTTTCATATAGAAGTGTTTGTGGTACTTTGAAATAAATTTGAAGTTTAGGTGGATTAGGATGGTTTGATTTTGGAAGTGTTTTATCAATTGTTTTGGAAATGCATTATATTTGTTTATGATTTTAGCCTTACAGATTCTTAGTAAGTGTTCTGTATCTAAGGAATGCTTACTAGGAGTCTGTGACGGTTGTCACGTGTGGGACTTATGGGTTAAGGTATGACAAAGTGAATGGAGATTTGTAGGTGGGGGTTGATATAAGAAGAAATATTGATAAAATTATATGATTGTGATTTGACCACTTGTGAATCTTGTCGAGGATAGTCATGGATGTCATTACGTGACTACTCAATACTAATATCAATGGTGGGTTATTTTCAAATTAAACTATGTATTTTTTTATTTCTACAATCCCCAATTAAATTTTTATAAAATCTTATTGTTTTTGAACTGTATGAAAAATTCACTAATGAGTTTGGGATCGCTTAAGATTAGAGTAATCACCAAAAAGGGTGACCAATCTAATGGTTTTCATACACAAACCATCTTTTTAAATTAAAATTTAAATATTTTAATTAAATTCATTTTTAATGGTTTTCTTATAATTTATTAGTTTATTAATATAATTTGAAACCTTAAAATGATGTTTATTTACTTTTATAGTGTTCTTTTATATAGTATACTCCTGTATATTCACTTCTCTCACATTCTCAGTTTTAAGTAAATATGGAACAACCACGAGTTTTGATGATGGTGTTGATTTAGGCTTCTCAGTATGTAGAACAAATCAAAAACAGTCTCAAATAATTTCTTTAAATAATAATAATACAACATAACAATAAAGGTCCAATAAGTAAAACCAACAATTTTTGATAAAACATTTTCCATCACATAAACTAAATCTTTGAGACCTGTATTATTTATCCTGTTCAAAACAAAATTATAAAGCTTATTTCGAATGTATCCCAACGGACCAAATGAATAAAGAAAATATGAGCCGAGTAAATGAGATATCAAATCTAGTGCATCAAATTTATAATCCTCTTAATCCTTTATAAACATTTCCTAATTCTTCATTAATTAATCATCAAATAATTAAAATAAGCACACAAATATTCATTATTATATCAATTGATCACTAACATGTAAAATTCTTAAAACTTGAGTATAAATAGTAAACCCTCATAATAAATAGTAATTTATATTCAAAAATTTGATCAAAATACAAAAACAAAGTCGTAATAAAACAAAGAATCTTACTAAAGGATCAATTTAACCCTCAGAAGTTTTATTCACCATTAATTGATGAAATTCCCTTCCAATAAATAGTAATACTTATATGCTCTCGCTCATTTTGCGATCATTTTCAATGAAATGAAATGTGCATGAGATAGAGGGTGTTGTGTACAAATGTTTGGTAGTTAGAAACAGAAGATTAATCAATGAAATAAAGGATAAATTGAAGGAAATTGAAAATGGAAGGCACTGTACTTTAAAATCTTTAGGAACCCGATAGCTTCTTATGGCAAAAAGAAGGAAATGAATTAAAGTCAGCCCTTGATTTCATTTATATATAAAAAAAGATGATAAAAAGACTGAAAGAACCATGAAAATAAAAAAAAATAAAGAAAAAAGCATTAAAAATGGTCAAGAAAGTCATTTCCCATACAAAGAATGACAACCAATGCCGTTTAATGATTCCAATCGGGCTTGGTGTATCGGTCATGGAAGATAGGCCAAGATTGGCATTGATGGCTGGCATCGATCATAAGACTTTGGTTTGGGCCAGTTTGGCCCTACCAAGCTCATACTCTCCACAATGTTGTTCTGTGTATATGATTAATTTGTTCTTGACTTCGATTATCCCTCGTCGGATCTCTTATTTGATTAAAATTTATTTTTGTATAATCACCTTTGAGTTCTCTTTAAGCATGAACTAATGGCTTATCAATTAGCTTCTCCAATCAACAAAAATTTACATAAGAAGATTGAGTGTACGATTGAAACCTTAATGTTATTTCCTCAAACTCAACTAATTTCATCCAAAATCTCTCAAAACACTTATTAAATATTAATACAAGTTTGTTTTGTTTAATTAATAATAATACCCGAACATAAAATTTTGAAAATAATAAAACTATTCTTATAAAATAAAATAATCAAATTACCTTTAAATTAAAATATAGGGTATTACAAAAAAAGATTCATGCATAAATATTAAAATTTATTTTTTTGTTAAAAAGTAATATTAAAAATAAGAGAATGACAATAATTTTAAAAAATTACAAGTATTCTTTTTTATAATAAATATTTTTAAAATTTAAAATTAATAATAAATATCTTTTATAATAATTAATTTATCTTTTTTATTGTATAATTATTATTATACCTTTAATTTGTATGAAAATATACTTTAAATTGTAAGGAAATATACTTTAAATTGTAAGGATGTGATAATTATATCATAAAAAAATAAATGAACTAACCAAATGATATTACAGCTAATCAATTTTAATTTTTAAAAAATATTTATCATTATCTAAAACCATGGTTGTCAAAAACGTGATTTTAAAAAGTAAAATCGTTCAAAATCGTATTTTTAGATAAAAAACGTTTTCGATTTTACAAAAAACGTAAACAGTAAACAGTATCAAACAGTGATATAAACAGTGTTAAATAGTGACGAGAACAGTATCAAACAGTAATATAAACAATATTAAACAGTGATTTTTTGAATTTTTTATTAATTTTTTTAAAATTTTTATTATTTATATATTATTAAAAATTTCGTTTTTGCGTTTTGATTTTACATTCTATTTTTTTGAATAGAAAACGATTTTAATTAAAATCACATTGATAACCTTACCTAAAACTTTGTAGGATTTGTCCCCACTATTAAAATTTTTTGGAGTTTGCTGTTCACGTGCATTCGTTATTCGAAAAACGTTTTTGATCTCTGCCTCACACCACTCGGACTAATCTGCAGTCCAATTACAATTCGTTAATAGTTAACACAAATATTCAAGGAATTGACTTTTCAATATTTAAAATATTTTATTTTGTTAAATAAATAAAATTATATTAATAGTGCTTATTTGATTTAATTTCTCTAAATTTTTTTAAAGGAAAAAGTATTTTTTTAATTTTTATATTATTTAGTTCTAATTAAAAAATGAATGACAAAATAAATTACTTTACTTTGGTTAAATTTTTTTAAATTTTAAAAAATAGAATATTTTTAATGTTAAAATATCTTAATTTTATCATTGTTTTAATTTTAAAAAAATTATTTTAAGTTATTACAATTACCAACATCATTAACCAACATGTCCCCAACACAATTTTCACTAAATTCGTCTTTCTTTTAATTTTTATATATTTTTATTTTTTGTTAGTAATTATTTATTTTACCTGTTTAAACTATAAACTTTTGTTTATAATTTTTTTAAATATATTACTTTAAGTAATTTAAAAAAACAATAACATTTTTAAAATTAATATTAGTTTAAGAGAATTTTTTTAATTGAGAATCAAACAATTAATTTTTTTTCAATAATTTTATTTGCAAAAACTCAACTTTAAAAGCTACACTTTTAAAATTTCTATTTAAAAGATTTGCAAAGACCCTTTCCTTTTTTTTTTTATAATTGTTTGTGCATGTGTATAATTGTTTATAGAGAAGTGATCGTTTAGAATTTTAAAAAAATTATTTCACTTTTTCCAAAAAAAATTTAAATTTGTGGCTTATAGTGTTTTTAAAACGTTATATTTTATAAAATGGTTTTGGTTTATATAGGTAATTTAAAAATAAAAAATTTGATAATTCTAAAAATTATTAAAAGTTTATTATTAAGACAATTAAACATTTTTTTATTTAAAAATATTCATGATAAATAAATAATCAATAAAATTTTCTTAAAAAGTCTACTTTAAAAATCTGTACTTAAAAAACTTACACCAAATCATCTTAATTTTTCTTTAAAGGGGTAGTAGCTATATAAATTTATCCAGTGGTATGTTTACTTTTTTATTTACAAAGGAAAAAAAAATAAATTGGTTGAATTTGTTTGCAACATAATTTTTACTGCTAACACCTTTTTATTCTATACACTAACTAAAAGAATTAAAAAATAATTTTTATCTAAAATGTCTTTAATTAATTTTAATTTTGCTGTGTATGTTAATTTTTCTTTCTATACTTATCAAGATATTTATACTATTATATTTTTTATTATATAATCTATTTAGTCACTATATACAATAATAAAATATAAAAAAATGAAAAATTGAAAATGATAAGTTTGATTTTTTTTATATATAAAAAGTCAAATAGAATTTGAATATGTAAGAATATAAAAAATTATATTAAAGTGACTATAATCAGATATGGTATTTCATGAATTTTATACTAAATAATTTATAAATTATAAAATATTTTACAGAATTAATATGTAAAAAAAAATACCTTTAGACTATTTGAAACCTCTCAAAAATTAATTTTTTGTCTATAAGTTCATTATAAAATTTTTTTATGATTTATTTTGGTTTTAAAAAGAAAAAAAATTTAGTATTTAAAATAAAAATTATAGGTGGGTTTATTTTGCTGAAATTTTTTTATATTTAAATTAGATTATTATTAGTAATTTATATTAAAGATGTTATTATGAGTGTTTAAATAAACCAAAAACAATTATTTTTGAAACGAAAAAAAAATACTTCCTTACATTCCAAGTTAAAACATGAAATTTATATGCAAAAGTTACGTTCTAATTCACATACGTGGCAGACCACGAGGGGAAATGCAAAAGCATAGCCTAGATCTGCCAGCACAGGATTTAGTATTGACAAGAGAACCTCACAGTCAGCGACTGCTAAAGTCCGTTGGGCCACTTCCAAATTTTCTCCAGATAATGACAAGGTTTGTGACGAAAGCAGTGACAGAAATGAACCAAGTGGTCGACACAAGTCGTAACAACAAATGAAAACATGGCACCTGGCAATCTCATAGGCTGCGGTCAGCTACTAAAACGGTAGGTTATCCTCATTAGAATGGCGGCTAGTTTACTGGACGTGTAGAAATTAATATTTTTATGGACTATAAAACCTACTGCTTACAGCTTTAATTCTTTGGTTCAGTTGCAGTCCCCAGACAACAAGAAGAGCAAGAGAGAAGAACAAGAAGACCAGGAAAGAAATCAAAGAATCAAGATTCCTAGATGATGAAAGGATCAGAGACCGAGCTACCTCCAGGTTTCCGATTTCATCCAACAGACGAGGAGTTGGTCAATCACTATTTATGCAGGAAATGTGCAGGAATTTCAATCACTGTTCCGATAATTGCAGAGATTGATTTATACAAATTCGATCCATGGCAACTTCCCGGTAATTCTTCGAACAAAATCATTTTAATTATGGAATCAAATTTTCTTGATTTTCTAATTTATTTGAATTTTTCCAACTATTCAAAATGCAAACTGATTTTCTGATTTCATGAATCGTTTTTGATTTTGCTCTAATTTGTTTCCATTTTTTTTTGTGTGTTTGTAGAAATGGCATTGTACGGCGAAAAAGAGTGGTACTTCTTTTCTCCGCGGGACAGAAAATATCCTAACGGTTCAAGGCCAAACCGGGCGGCTGGAACTGGATACTGGAAGGCGACCGGAGGAGATAAGCCGATTGGAAAGCCGAAGACCCTTGGAATTAAGAAAGCATTGGTATTCTATGCTGGAAAAGCACCGAGAGGAATGAAAACCAATTGGATTATGCATGAATATCGCCTAGCAAATGTTGATAGGTCTTCAGCTGGAACAAAAAACAATCTGAGGGTAGGTATCATAAATTTAATATTACATTGAATCGATTAACAATTTTCGAAGGGAAAAATTGAATCAAATTGAATTCTTTCGAACCCTTTGAAGGTGTATATGATAATGTAGCACATTTATATTCTGTTAAGAGGTTTAATCTTATATTGTTGGTATTGAATATGCAGCTTGACGATTGGGTATTATGTCGAATATACAACAAGAAAGGAAGGATGGAAAGACATTATCCCACAGATCAAAATTCAACGAGTTTCCCAGAAATGGAGGAGCAACAAAAACCGAATACTAAAATGACATTGCCTCCACAGCAAAAACCATCAATGATAAATCACCTATTCCATATGGATTCATCAAAGTCCAAACTACAGACGGAGTCTAGTAGCTTGGATCTCTTCTTGTCACCGGAGATTGTGACGTTCGATAGGGAGGCACAAAGTGAAGCAAAATGGAATGTTGAACTTGAGCATGGATTTAATGAATTTGGGTTGAATTACTTGGACAATCTTAATACCAGTTTCCAAATCCATGATGACTCTCTTTCACCTCAAGTTGATTATCAGATGGGACATTATCATCTTTAAAAGACATTTTATGATTCGACAACAAATGCCATTTTCATTTTTATCGTCAAAAACGCAATGGAGGATTCACTGGCTAGTTCTTTAAAGTACTTACCTTCAAGTCCATTGGTGACACGGGCAATGATCTCCGCATCGCGTAAGGGATTACTAACAAGAGTTAAAATCATCAATAATGCTCATAATTTTGATCATAGACTCGGCTATTGACAAACCTTGCTTGGTTGTTTTCAAGAGAAGGGGAGTCAAGGGCGTTGAATTTGTTGGCATAACTTGCAGCAGCAAGGTTTCTCATTTGGCCTGTCTTGGTTCTGGTGGGCATGGATATGTGCCATCTTAATTCATAACCAAAGAACAAATTTTCGTCACCTATGATTTCCAAGAGGCATCATTGCCGCCTTGAAAAGCGTGAAGGAAAGTTGAGCAGAAGCATTGAATGATATTAACATGTATATATATACAAGAATTTGTTGTGTACTGTCCGTTCCAGTTAACCAAGGATACATAATAGCTTTACATGTAAATAAATAAAGTCTGGTTAATATAGAAAAGTGCAATCACGATTCACCATCAACTGTTATTAATCATGTGGTATCCGTATTATTTCAAGCAAAAAGATAGCATTTTAAAAAGTTAACGCTTACTATGTTGCGGTCGTGTCATTTGCATATCTTATTCTTTTGTTACCTGCTAAAATGCCAATAAATTTTATTCTAAATATAACTAAATAGCTTTTAAGATGTGGCAAATATAATTAACTATTCTTTAAAATGTAAAAATACAAAATAAATTTATTAAATCATGAATAAGTTAATATAATATATGATGAGTCAAATAGTTAATCATATCATAAACAAATTCACATGAATATTAAACTTAAATTTAATATTAGTATTATTAATCATTTTCTCTACGTGTTATCTGTTTAATAATTGTCATATCCTTAACTAACTTAAATTTGTAAGTGTGTCAGTTACACACGTCCTGTATAAAATTTTCAATCTCAATTGCAGTGGCGGAGCTACAATAGTGTAGGGCATGCTTAGGCCCAGCCCCCCAGGATCCAATGCAACAGCTACTTGGCCTATTCAGGGAGTACCCAAGCTAATGATGAAGGTCAAAAAAATTTTTCGGTCAGGCCTTGTAATAGTCAATCAATCTCATTTATCTATGGGTGGTAATTTAGGTCACGACACAATTATTTGACACGAATTCGATGATGATAAGCGTATCCGTATTAAAAAAAAATGATACGAATAATAAACGAATCGTATTCGTGTCAACCTTTTCTTAAACGAATCGTATTCGTGTTTAACCTTATAAATTCGTCAATTCGTTTAAGACACGATTAATTAAACGAATCGTATTCGTGTTGAATTCGTATAAAAACGAATTCGTTTAAAACAGTAAAAAGGGGCTAAAATTATAAATTTTAGTTTTAATCAAACGACACCGTTTCGTGTTACTATATATTCTCCCTTTCTAACCCTAATCTCAGATCTCTGCATCTCTACCTCTAGTCTCTTCGTCTTTCTCACACTCACGCTGCGCAGACAAACTCTCTAACTAGACAGCTTCGTTTCACTCGTGGGAAGAAGAACCATACGCTGGTATGCTTTCTCTGTGATTGCTATTTCAATGTTCTTGTAGTTTGTAAGTTTGAACTTGAGTTTACAGCTTCTCTTTCGTATAAATTTGGTATGTTTGAACGAATCGAATATTTCTCTTTCTTGTAGTCATTTGGGTTCTCCTTCATGAATAAAATAGCTTTTCTTTTGTGTAAAAACCCTAGTCATTTGGGGCTGATTTTCGTTTATCCTTATGCTAGCATCACAGAGAATCGCAATCTCCTTTGCTTTCTTTATCAACAGCAATCACAGGATATTCAACATTATTAAGTTTCAGCTTGACAAGTATAGTTTTGGTGGAACTTTTATGAATGAAACTATCCCTTTATTCCTGCAATCCCCGATTCAATTTCATCTTGACCTTTTAATTTAATTGGTTTTATTTGTTTGACTTTGTGATATGATGTTGATATTGTCTGGAGGATAGAAGGCTTTTAAAGTGTATATCTTTGGTGATTGTTTGGGAACACCATCTGGATTATGATACCTTCTTGATTCGACGATGTCTTGATCTTGCTATGATTTGGCAAATCAACTCTTTAATATAAATGTTCAGTTTTATCTCTGAATGAAATATTAAGAGCCTTAAATTACTGTTAGTAATTTGTATTTAGCCTCATAACTTTCTCACTGAAATTTGAGTTCTGCAATTCATTTGTTTAGATGGCCTTGTAACTGTGTTTAGTTTCTTCTGTGTATTTTTCTCTCTCATTTTTGTCGTTTATTTTCATTAATAATCCTTAAACATTTACTTGGAAGACAATGTTGATTCAGTTTCTATTGATGTGTTCGTACTATGTATATAATATAACTATCGGAGATTCTAAACTCTTTTCTTTGTTCTATTATCTCTAGATTGTTATACATAAATCTTCTCTTTTTTCTGCTAATGGTGTCTGACTTTGTTAACTTTTAACTTTTTTCGTGGGTGATAATATTGAATGTTGATTGATTGATTAAATTATTGAAGTGGGTATATTGTGGGTTGTGATGTGGCTGCTGCCTGGCTGGAGAAAGAAAGCATATGCTTTTTGGTTACTGAAGAACACAATACATAAGAACATCTACATTGTTGGACTTTCGATTTGTGTATTCTGTTACCTTTTTTCTTGCATATACTGCCTGCTGGATAAATATCTTAAATTCGCAAATGGTTACTTATCTTTCATTTCAAGTGGAGAAGATTAGGAGACAAAAATGAAGAAGAGAAAGGATGTCTTACTTGGGGTATGGGATTTTTAAAATCATATTTTATTTTTCAAAAGAAAATCAAAGTGTTCTTATTTTTTTTGGTGGGTGAGCTGGCAAAGAAAGACATTTCAAGCACCTTAGTTGGACTGCCGCATGTGTTGGTCACAACTGTATTCTAGACTTATTTTGATGAATTCAAAATAACAATTTTTTGAAATTTGTTTTGTAAGAATAAGTAATGAGAACGTTATGACAATTGATAAATTGATCGTGTTTTTAACTTCTTATTCTATTCGTGATGGGTTATTGTAATATTGTTGCCCGATGGCACGCAAAAAGGGGTCACTCACCAAACCCAAACGTCTTATCAGTATCAGAATCCGAGATGGGATACTCTGCTTAGGCCTTTATGAGTTTATCCAATGGGTTCTGTAGTTGGGCCTTTTCCTATTATAATGGAAGAAAAAATCTAGCTAAAATCATTTGAATAAAATGATCTATTGTCAATTTATTTATTATTTAAAATAATATTAAAAATATAAATTATTTTATAATTTTTATATACAAATTAAAATATCCATAATAGTATTGGTTGTTTTTGTATTCATATAATTTATTTTTAATAATTATATTAATTATATATTTTTATTAATTAATAATAATATATCATATCAATTTATACAAAAAATTTATATTTTAATATTATTTATTATAGTCAAAACTTTTATTAATATTTTGAAATAGAAAGATTAAAGATTTAACAAGTTGACATCCCATCTTATTTAAAATTGAACCCAGGCAAAAAAAAAACAAAACAAAAAAATCCAGATGCAATCCGTCTAGTTTGGACCCAATTATATAGAATCGTGCTCAATCGCACTAATTGATAAGACTTCTAGATCTAGATTGGTTCGGCTAATAGTGTGTTCAAAAAAATCGATTTTTTAGGGTATCGATTTGGATTCGGAATTGTATCCGAAAAATAGGGTATCAATTTAATTAGGATCAAAATGAAGTTCAAAAATTTAGATCTGATTTAATTAGGATCAAGATCAGGTCCTACTAAATAGGGTACCGATTTTAAACAGGTACCCGATTTTTATTAGTAATTTATTTTAAAATTTTAATTATTATTATTATAATTTTTTAAAATTTTAATTAAATTATAAGAATATCTTGTAAAATGATAATTTTAGAGAATATATATATGAAAATATATATATATCTTTATTCTCATTTAATATAGTTTTGATTATTTTAAATAAGAATAACTGATTATATATGATATGTTACTAACTAAATTATATAAATATTAAAATAATTCTATCTATTTAGGATAATAAATTAATAATTTAAATAAAATAGCATAGATTTTTCACTATTATTAAGAAATTAACATAAATATTTTGAGATGATTTATATTAAATTAAGGGTAAAAACATAATA